>VDFB02291976.1:0-61190 GCA_007258455.2 Sequoia sempervirens
TGTCAAACTAATATTATAGATTCTATCTAAGCAAAAGGAAATACTCTTCGTGTTTTTAAGATTGTTTTGTACAAAAATATTTGAAGAAATGGATGTAAGTTAAATTTCATATTTCTTTACTCACTTAGATTGTAGATATGACGTCTTTGAAGAAATGAATAGATAATCATAGAAAATTATAAAAATATTTGAAATATAATTTATGTATTATTTATTTATTTATTATAATAAATACAACAAATAAGACCTTTCAAATAAATAATTCTCCAATTAACATTCATTTTTCTAATGTAAGCGTACATTTTTGGAAGGTACCTAAATTTACATGGTTTAATAAGAAGCCTGGCGGTTTAAATGTCTGTCCTATAAAGAGGAGTCAAGTACAACTGAAGGAGGATATAATGTTTGACAGATGGAATTTTTCCAGATAACTTGGAGGGAATCGACACCGTTCATGTGCCAATCAAGAATAACTTGATATTGCCTTTGTTTCACGTCATTTTAAGAATAATTGGGGAGAGCAACTTCCAGGAAACTTCCTTAGGTTAACTTTAGCTGCGTGTTAGGTACCCAGCTGTACTCTGCTTCCTCTTCAGGATAGAAAAAGAAAATAAATGCAAGGAAAATTGCAGCCAAGACAAGAAGTCCCATCATAGATATTTAATGGAATGGTGTTTCAAGAAAATTAAACTTTTAAAAATGCTGATTGCAGATATTTTGAACTCAATTTCTTTATACAATTACATTTAGTTTAAGTTAAATTAGTCTAGTTGAGCTTAAGGGAAGGAGAATGATTTCTAGGAGTCAATTGTTGAAAATAAAATTAGAATTGAAACAATTTACAAATATCAAGAATGCAGAATTTGGCTACATCCACTTTGAAGTAGGGGAACATTCTTTATTATTTCAGTTGTTCGAATACATCAGCTACATCAGCATAACACCAGCAATAATAATGAATTGCTGTGAAAAGACTTGTTCAATTGAAAGGAAAATTAATGTGACCATTGGGCTTCAATACCCAACAGTCAATGCAAGAAGATATTTGTAGGAAAATAAAATAAGTATTTTTATTATTAATAAGAATAATAGATTTTGGGGTAGTGGGCCTGGTTCGATTGACTAATAACTTTACATTAATTTAGGTTTTATTAACTTATATAAAATGTAAACAAGAATTAGATTTACATTATTGAATTGTGATATATATATAGTTTTATTTATAGTTCTTAATTAGTAAATGGATGATTTTTTAATGTAATTTGATTGCCGATTAGATTTTGAATTCTATTATTGAATCAACACTACATATACTATCATAGAGGTCTAGTCTCATTGTATGCTCTTTTGTTAGATTTGATTTCATCAATGATCTCATCCTTTAACATGATTTAATTCTATCAATAGTGATTTGTAATATCTTTGTACCTACATCATTAAAAATGTGTGGTGTCAAATAACATCTTTAGAATAGTGTTACTATATTATTGCTATGAGTGATCCATCATCAAAAGAGGAAAGTCAATTAAAAATATATACAATTGAATCCAAAAACTTGTTCTACCCAACTATATTATTATCAGATTTTTATTCTTAATATCTTATTAATTTGTATTAAAACTTTACAAATAAATTCCATACATATTTTATAATTATTAAATACCTACTTATACATGTATTTTTAAGACACTGCCAAAAGAATAAGCAGACAAACATTCTATAAAAAAAACTATTCATTAAAACCACTCAAAACTGAGAGATTGGAAGTTTTGCTACCCGAGAATACTGTGTTCAAGCTTTTGATTCTCCAACTACTTTTAATAAGGTTTTTATTTACATATTGCTTTCCATATATAAAAATAATAGCAACTGCAATTTGCAATTGATTCAAATTGCAGGGTACTTTTAGTATTTTTTCTGAATGTTTGAAGGGTAAGTTTGAAGTGATTTTTTTTTATTATTCAAAATAGATTATAACATAAAAAAGCCTAAAAGTACCCTGAAAAATTACATCATAATGTAAAAGAACTGCACCATCATTTAGTTTTGCAGATGGATAATTACTTCAACATCAAAGGGCAATTTTAGACCTTTTTTTCCATCTCCTTCCTCTGGCTGACTGCAGACCTCTTTAGAAGGGCACTTCATACTGCAAGCTTGTCCCGTTGGAGTAAAAATACTCCTACTGGAAAGTGATAAGAAGATAAAAATACAACTTAGAAATATATCTATGCGAGTCACTCATTTAACAATGACAAATATGAAGAAACACCAAGAATAAATCAAACCCATCATCAATTAATGGTTGTTCTGTCTTCTAATAACAATATTACAGAAAACCCAGCAGAGGAAAGAACAAACAAAACCCAAATGGGTATTACAGAGGAGCCAGGTATATTAGTCTATACCATGAGCAGAAGACACTAAACCCTACAAGACTAGATAAGCTAGATGATGCAAATCACAGTCTTCATTCTCCCTCACCCTCTGTGAGCTACTGCTATTGGGTCTCATCACGATTAATCTGACAACATTTGGGAGAATATGGAGAAGCAGAGTATTTGCATATGTAAACGCCTCGCCAAAGTGTGCACAGACCAACCAAATCCAACTGATTTGTAGCAGCGGCATTTTTGTTGTCTGTGAAACTGGTTCCTTGAGCAAACTCTGTGGGATATTGTTCTACACGAAGAGGTGGTTCAAGCTTAATACTGACTGTGACTGCCTAATGAAATGTACGTTCACTAAAGCAGTTGAAGAACCCAGACTACAAGTGTAAGGTGCAAAATCAATCTAGGGAGCTTGAAGTGCAGTCCAGTCCCCAATAGGATTGCATGTGGGCTGTCCTTTTATTTGGTTTGTGAATTCCTTTTAGTGGGCCCCAATAAAGTAATTGGGCTTTATAAGGAGAGACCCCCTACTCGTGGGTAGGGTAACTTTGACCCCCTGCTCCACATCATTAGCATCTGAATCGGATTTTTTTTTTTTGCCACGTCCCTTGACCGTCGAGTTGGCAGTATGTAAAAAACTTTTGGGGAAAATTCAAGCACAGAGGTTTTGGGGGTGCTTTTCAAAAACCACAAAAAAGCGCTGAAAAAAGTGATGCACCGATAGTGGGTAACTAAGTCATGTAATATTGGTATGCTGATGTGGCGTTACATGATTGGTCAATTTGTGTATTTTTTGAATTGAATGGATTGGTAGTTGGATACTAAGTGTAAATTTATTG
The DNA here is from genome assembly GCA_007258455.2 of Sequoia sempervirens. Classification (NCBI taxonomy): domain Eukaryota; kingdom Viridiplantae; phylum Streptophyta; class Pinopsida; order Cupressales; family Cupressaceae; genus Sequoia; species Sequoia sempervirens. Next base: position 3,230 of record VDFB02291976.1, read on the forward strand.
ACACTTTTATTGCCCAACAGTGGTCCCCAGACTATCCAAAGTTGGCCCCCAGACTATCCATATCTATACCAGCAATTGGACCCTGTCCCATGATAGGGTCCTCTCCCTTAGTGTGTTCACTTTTCACGTTTAGAAAACTCTTTACAAGTACTTTGTTCCGTAGAGCATGTTGAAGTTGATTTCTCAAAAAGAAAACTTGTGGGCCTAGCAGCTTTTTCAGGAAAACTTGTGGACCTAGCAGCATAGTTCCTTTTAAATGATCAATACCGTCTAATCTTTCAATTAATTCCAATTAAAAGTGGAGTAAAGTATTTCACATGTTCATTTGTGCATGTGGAGTTTAGCATTATAAGTGAACAAAAGACAAGCATGTGTTCTTGTAATATATGATAATGTGGTCCAAAATACACATTTTTCTATTTACTTTCAAAATTTAATGTTTACAATAATCACTTATTTGGAGAGCGTGCAAAAGAAACATTTTATGTTTACACATCTTAGTGCACACTTATTGGTGACTTGACTACCATAAATTCAAGACCTTATCAACTAGATGGGTTGTCAACACACATTCTCTCGTACTTGCTCTCACATCCACATGGGCCAAGTCCATTTACTATAGGTACATGCACAAACAATAAATGGTGTAAGGCTCTCATACTAGACATCAAAATAAATATATTTCACAATCTAGTCATGTCTTAGTAGATTTCATACAAAAATACAACTTCAAATTCAAATGATCAAATACAAGTTCTATTAATTCAAATTTAAATTCAACAACCAAATTGAAATGCATTCCTTTTTCAAATTTGAATCAATTATAAGAGGGAAATTGTGTAGCTTCATATTCTCAAGGTAGTAAACTATCAATTTCGTCTAGGTGCATAGCTAATATCCTTTGCAACATCAGAGCTTCACTTCATATCTTATGTAACTTCTTGAATTTTCTAGAACTCTTTAGGCTGGTAGTTTCTATGTCATCATCATCAAATACATATGTATGATAATTTCTATATTGTCATACAAGCGTAATTGTGTACAACATTGTAAATTTTATCACCTACTCAGCTTTTCTTATACACAAACTACCCAACCAGAGTGGTTGGAAGAAGCTAATAGAAGCTTATGGGTGCAAACCAATTTCATTCAGGTGTTGTCAATTTTTCCATGTTATCAATGTCAAATGAACTGCACCATTGTTTAATTTTGCAGATGGGTAATTACTTCAGCATCAAAGGGCAATTTTAGAACTTTTTTTTCCCATCTCCTTAGAAATGTATCTATGTGAGTTGCTCATTTAACGACAAATATGAAGCAACACCAAGAATAAATCAAACCCATAATCAATTAATGGTGGTTCTGTTTTCTAATAACTATATTACAGAAAACCAACAGTGGAAAGAACAAACAAAACAAAAATGGGTATTATAGAAGCGAGGAGCCAGGTATATTAGTTTATACCATGAAGAGGTAGGTCAAGCTTAAGACTGACTGTGACTGCCAAACGAAATGTACGTTCACTAAAGCAGCTCAAACACCCAGACGTGTAAGGTGCAAATTCAATCTAGGGAGGTTGAAGTGCAGTACCTATCCAGTCCCCTACAGGATTGCATGTGGGCTGTCCTTTCATTTGGCTTAAGAATTCCTTTTAATGGGCCCATTAAAATAATTGTGCTTTATATTGTGTATCTTTTCTCATTTAAGTCTTGGTAGTAAGTTACTCTGTTTAATTCCCACCTCTGGAAAGTCTTTTGTAAGTCCTTTTTTCTGCAGAATAAGGTGAAGTTGAATTCTACAAATGTAATTTTACCAAACCTGTGGGCTTAGTAGCTGTCCCACCTGTCTTGCACATTAGCTGTCTTATCTATTTTGCATCTAACCTTTCAGCTAATTCATTTTAAATGATCAAAACCTTTCAACTAATTCATTTTAAATGATCAATACAAAGTCTAGTAAAGTATTTTACATGTACTAATAAATATTCACTTGTGCATGTGTAGTTTATCATTATAGGTGAACAAAATACATGCAAGTGCTCTTGTAATATAGGGTAAGTTGGTCCAAAATACACACTTTTCTAATTACTTTCAAAATTTAATATTTACAATAACCACTCACTTGGAAAGGGTGCAAAAGTCAAACATTTTATATCTACACATCTTAACACACACTTATTGGTGATTAAACTACTATAAATTCAAGCCCCTACCAAGTAAATGGGTTGTCACACACACATTCTCCTGTACTTGCTCTCACATCCACATGGGCCAAGTCCATTTTGTCATACTATTTTGTTGATATGTTTATCCCCAACAAAAAAACTATTTTCCTCTATCATGATTTATCACTCATGTTAAGTTAACATTTCGTTTCAAAATGATAAATATTGTAAAGACTGGTCTAGTAATCAATTACAAGTTTTAGAAGTTTGTTTTGTTGAAAGCTTGTGTGCTTTTTGTTTTAGAAGGTTGTTGCATGCAACCATTAAGATTAACAAACCTTCAAATTGACTATGTTTGGCAATAGATTGTCATTGCCTTGTTACACTTATTAAGCAATAATTTGTTTTGTTTGCATGGTTCTCATTTGTTATTGTGCAATTAGAATTTGATTAGTAATACACTGCAAATAACTCATTAACAAACTAGTCGAATAAGTGGAATTGATAAATGAACTAAATAAGCAAGTTGAAATTGGATATATCATAATTTTTTAGTGTATATACATCAATGACCAATTTTGCATAAAATATTTTAAGATTGGAAAGAACAATAATTGGCAATATAAAATACAATATATACACTAGTGGGTCATTTCCAAAGTAAAGCCTTCTAAGACTTTACTTGCATTGATTGCTTGCAATACAAGATGTTCTACAAACCTTTCACCAATCTCACATGCTTGCAAACAAAATTTATATAATCTGGGTAATAATAAAAAACATCAAAATAATCTTAACAATTACATAATTGAAATTTTATATACAATTATTAAAACACATTCACATAATGGTAGAAACTCATATACAATTGCATAGTTAGACTATCAATAATCCAAGCAGTAGTCATTAGAGAAATTATCCTAATAGTGATAGTGTGTTAACAAACACAAATCAATAGTACTCTTCACCTTCCACATGTTATTTTCACCTTTTTCATCCCCATCCATAGTTTTGATAGAACCTATGTCTTAAGAAGACAATATCAACAATTGTAGCAAAGTTAAGATATAATCTATAATATACACACAAATGTAAACTTATTCTATGACATAAATGTAGACATACTATGTGACATAAGTAGATGAATGAACTATACCATAAGCAAATGATTGGACTGTAACATAAGAAAATAACGACATTTGATGTATAAGGACATGGTGGTGATCAAAAGGTGGACCCGAATTCCTAAAAAATGTAATCTATACATTTATAACATAGTGTGTAACACAGGCCATTAACAATTTTGCATGTGTATGTGTATACAACAATATCTTGTAAACAAATATATCTATTTATTTATCTTACATGGGCCCAAGTGAGTTAAACATAATTGAGGAGAAATTAAAGATTATAGCAACAAACTAAATAATATGGCTTGGGTTGGCTATAGTTATATATATGCATATATCTATGCATAACATGTCTATATATACACACATATCTATCTATTTATGTATATATAATTGGAAATAATAGATGTTGAGAAGTTGATAAAAATTACAATGTTGTACAAAGACTACTTACCTAATATAGATACAAATGTGGAAAATATGACCTTGATATTACTAAAATACACACATTTATTAAATTTATATAAACATAGATAGATAGATAGATATGTGTGTATATACAACTATGTACATATGTGTATAGGTATATATCAGGTCGCCAATGTCAATGCCTTCATTGCAATGGAGAGGATTCATATTTTGGAATGATGGACAATATGGTGACCATGAAGGAAGCATTGTGAAAAATGATTAGGGTGAGAAAATAGCTCTTCTAATGGGTTTACAAGGGATTATGTAATCAAAATAAAAATGTTATAAAGTGGATATTGATAGGAGTGCAATCCATGCCAACATAAATCCCTAATGTGGTGTTTGAAACCAAAAATCAGGCACCCTAAACCTTCCACACCTTAATTTGATTATATATATATATATATATAACCTTGAATATGAATAGTTTCACTATATACGTACTCACTTATGCATAACATATTTACATATAAATATGAAACCCTGATTATGAATAATATAAATCTATCACAATGTATTGAGAAGCATGTAACTACCCATCATAACAAAGCTTGTAAATAGATGTAAGCATGTAAACTCCCACCATAATTGTGTATGCATTTAAGCACTCAAAATAAATTTATAGTTTACCTCCTTGAGAATATGATGTAGGTACAAAATTTCCCTTTCTTTCAATTTGGTTGTTAAGTTTAAAATTGAATCAATAGAACTTGTATTTGATCATTTGAATTTGAAATTACAAGTTTTTGAATGAAATATATGATGACATGATTGAATTATGAACTATATTTATTTTCATGTTCAATAGGGGAACCTCACACCATTTATTGTTTGTGTAGTATATTTTTTTAACTATATGTTTTTCATACCCTACTTTAAAAAACACACGATCAGTATCATTCATGTAATGTGATCTAACCCAAATTGCTTGTTTGGATGAGAGCCCATAAATTACTATGATCAATTTGTTTATTTAGATTATAATGACAACTCTTTCATAAAGGAAAATTTAGTTTTCTATTATGCAAGAGTGTAAGTTTTCTATTACTTCTTTGGTTGATATTTCATAGATATGATGCTAACATGAGATTTATTTCATTTTTGAGGCCACTATGAGAATGGTTTTTAGAAGCATTTGAGGGAAATATTGACTTCCTTGGTTAAGAATGTAAACTAATAGTAACTTGCATAAACCTTTCATAAGCATAGGTATAATATATATAGATATACATTATACATATATAATATCTATATATATATATATCTATATATATATATAATATGTAGATATGGATATATAATATATTTATATAAAATATAGTATAAATACATATTATACTTATACATACATACGTATATAAACATGTATACATTGGTACTAAAGATATCATTTTCTCAAGGAACATTGAGGGCTGGGTAAGGTTGGGCTAGCAATGAATCATCAATTCTAATAACTCCCAAGAACAATTATGGAAATGTTGTGATGTGGCTATTTGACAATCCAAAACTAATTTTTTTTAGGAACCTTTGAACATGGAGTTGATGTTTGGTCTGAATTGATTCCTAAATTTGGGTGTACTACTATTTATTCATTCTTTGGCATGAAAAATTCTTGAACAAAAGACAATAGAAAGGATGGTACTACCTAATTATACTTGTGCCTACACCAAAGGGAATCTCTCACCCCAAATTTATAGTGTATTCCTATTGGACTTTGCTTCTATAGAGAAGGCTATTGAGGAGGTCATTGGGGAAAAATTGATGGGGGAATCACACATCCATGATGAAGTGTTTTTGGAGAATTTCATTTACAATGTTGTTGGATGATGGGGGATGAGTGTTGGGGAAAACTTGTTGTTAAACATTTTTTCCTCTCATGATTTAGAAGTGAGGCTATTATGTTCATCTCTACTCTCAAAAAATGGCCATTGATGAGGTTGGTTGGGGATGTGATATCTATTGAAGCTACAAGGGGAAATGGGGACATCCACAATCTCATGTATTTGTTCAAGGATGCGTTGATGAGGAAAAACACATGGAGGTGTACTATTTTTTGTTGGTCATCACTCTTCTCTTTCATCTCCTCCCCACATAAAAAGATTGCAAGAAATTTATGGACTTAAGTTCTTGATACACTATCAAGCATAGCTAGCCATATTTTTGGATTTATCTCTAATGTTTGTTACTACATGTGCTCTTTTATTTCTAATTTTAATTCAAAGGGAGCTACCCCATATCAACAATTTTTTTAATATATATATATATATATAATGAAACTTGTATAAAAATAGAATCTTAAATATACAACGGTGGTAAAAATGGAATCCTACAAATTGAACCTTGAATATATATATATATATATATATATATATATATATATATATATATATATATATATGTAACCATAATGTATGTTTCTTGTTGTATTGGTAAGTGAAACCACACAAATATATGTATAATACATCGTCACACCACAAATCATTATTGAACTATGCCCACAAAAATACACAACTTTGCTTGTCATATTTTGGTCTATTCCAAGAGAATATATAAGATTTATGGCTTACTATTAAAGAATATATATGATTTCATGAATATATTGTAGACACTAAAAAATGCCCCGAATGATATCATACACTCGAATCAGATATACTAACACCATTTCCTCCTCAAACCCATCTTCTTGCTTAATTGATTAAATTGGCCTAGCTTTAATTAATTAATTGTCATTTGCATCTATTAACCTAATTAATTTAATCAGGTTAATTCACCCCTTTCATGCTAAAACTTCGTCTCATTAAATTAAATAAATCAACTCAGAGACATCCAAATTTGGACACTTAATTTATCCAAATTTACACTTTTCATCTAAACATCCTCTTATCCGAAGTTAATTAAGTACTATTACTATATTTAATTAATACTTTAATTTGCCAAATCCCTAAGGTATTTAATTAATAATTAAATACCTTACCCTCCTTAATCCTCTTTTCATCAAATAAATTAAATAAATATTACATTTATTTAATTCCTCACATGTCATTTTCATCTAATCCTAATCCATTTCCTAATCTCTTCATTAAGGATGTGCACATGCCTAATCCTTGATTAGGATGTGTCACATCCTCCAACTTTTGCAAGTTGGCTTCTAATCCATATTAACCCCTAATTATCCTCTAATTACTAATTAGTCAAACCTAATTAGTACCTTGGTCAACTCTCCCCATCTCCCAAGGAATTTTTAATTCCTTTTTATTCACCCTAGGCTCCTCTCTTCCCCATGTGAATTTTTAATTCACATTTTATTCCTTCTAGAATCCCCTTTTCCCATGCACCTTCTAGAATATTTGACTTGTCACATCAAGTCACATGTGACAAACTCCCACCTTTTGGGAACATTGTCTTATCCACCAGATTCTTCCAATCATTGTGAATTTTTAATTCACTTTTATTCACCCAAGATTCTTCCCATCTCCCAATGTACTTGCAAGGTACTTGTCCTTCCTCCACCTCATGTACCTCTCTTCCACCTCACCTCCACATCATCCTACCTTTATCCACTTCATAATCCACATGTCAAAATGTGAGGGCTTGTGAGTCCTCAACTCACCTTAGCCCTTCATCTTGACCTTGTTGGATCAATCTCAACCATTGAATTCTCTAGAGAATTCAAGATCCTCTATAAATACCCCCTCCTCAAGGGCATTAGGGGGGACTTTTGATTTGAGCAACTACATGCTGCCCATTTTCTTTCTCATCCAATTTTCAATTACATCCACTTGCATTTGCATCCAAACACATAGTAAAATCCTCCATTTTAGCAACATCAAGAGCCATCAAGGAGCACACATCCCATCTTAAGCAAGGGCCAATCAAAGGAGTATCAACAACAAAGGAAGGTAAAACTATTTGTCTTGTGCTATCTATTTTCCTTATTATTTTGTCACTCTCTTTTGGCTAATCTTGAGGTGTCCTTGGTATTTTGTTTTTCATATTTCTTAGTTGTTTTGCTCATTTAGAGAAGTATAAATATCGGTACACAAACCATTTAATTTAAGCCCTTAGATCTTTTATTTTAATTAAATAACCCTAAGTTATTTAATTAAATGTCATTCCACTTTTCCCCCATTCATTAAATCATTTTATTTAATTATTTCTAATCCCCTAATTGTATAATTAATATTGTTTTAATTATCAATTAAATCTAATTCCCCCACTTGGGGAATATTCCTCCTTGCACTCTTTCCTCCAAAAGGAATATTCCCATGGAATATTCCTTCCCCTTTTGCACAATTAAACCTTTTTTTAAATTTGCTAAATTAATTATTTTCCCTCACCCATAAGAATATTCCAAAGAATATTGTCTCTTCTTACTCATTTGAAAAGGGGAATATTCCTTTTTCTCAACAAACTTACTTGGCTTCTTGAGCAAGTTAACTTGTGACCTTTGTGCAAGTTAACTTTTGACCTCTTGGACAAGTTGAAAGTGTGTTTGTTTGAAGGAATATTAACCCTTGATTAAATATCATCTTTCATTCGCATCCATTGATGAGAATCCATGATCCATGCCTCCAACTTCCATACTTGACCATTGATTAGCCTTTTTGATCTCAACCCTCCTTTTCTCATTTGTCTTCCTATAAATAGGTAACTATTTGGAGGCAAAGAGATCCCTCTTTTAAACATCAAAGTTATGCTATTAAAATCACTCACACTCACACTCATATTTAGCACACATTTAGCATCTTTTAGTTTATTTTAATTGCATTAATTAGCTTTAAGCTTCCATGATCACATAATGCATCCATATAGGTTGTTTATTAATTAGGGTTTGAATCTTTTTGTTTAGAATCCATTTAAATTAGCTTTTATCATGAATATTTAGATTAAAATCATGTTTTCATACACATCTCACAATCGTTCCATTAGTTTTATTCAATAAAATTGACTGGAACAAGCTCATTTATCCATGGGATTGGGAAAGGGCCGCAATGTCACATCAATGTGAAACCACTCCCCCAACGAACAAGTTTTAGATGGATTAGAGTAGGCATATTAAAGCTTTTGTAGTTTAGTATAATAGGTTTTAATGGATGCTTGGTTTAATCTTCATTTGAATGATCCTATTGATGTTTGATGTTGGTGGTTTCATTATGCTTTGATTCTTCATGGGTCAAGCATGATCGGCCCATGCTAATCCGTCGGTCACATTCTGGTGCTAGAAGGAGGGCATGAACTAACTAATTTGATGTCTTTCTTGTTGAATCCTCATTTTCCTTGTGTTTTCAAGTACAATGATGCTATTGATTATCAATCAATGCATTTGGTGATGTATCGCTATATAGCTACACATATGTGATTTCATTTTGGCTTTGCATAATTAAAATCAGCATGCTTAATTAATTTTGTTACCACGTTTAAATATAACGACACTTATTTAATTTTTTGATGCATAATGAATTTATGTTTAGTGACACTATCAATTTGGTGATGCATTTGATCTCACTATTTTTTGCAGAGCGATGCAATTAATTTTTTAGTATGACGATGCACATTTAATACAATGACGCAATTGATGAATTTCAACAACACAATTGATTTCACTGTCACGATTTATTGGTAAACAAGATTGAACTGGTTTTTTGACATTTTTTTGAATTTTCTTTGCTTTATCTAACTCCTAACATGTCTCTGACTTTTTTTTTTGGTTTTCAGGCTAATTGGGTTTTGCAGGTTGGACGATCAAAGTTGAAGTGAAGTAGCATTCTCATCTTTAAATCTTATGATTGTAGCAAGTGTTTTGATGCTTTTGGGAAATTATAACCCATTTATTATGCTTTTCATTTTATCATTTAAGACCACACTAATTTTCAATTGGGCCTTAAAAAGAACCCTCAAACAGGACTAAAATTGAACCCTCACTTCATCAATTTACTTTGAGTTTAAAATTGAACAAAACAACTGAACACTTCGTTTGGTGCATAAAATGAACTCATCTTAGCTTTAGGGGTTAAAATTAACTAGTGTTTTCTATGTTTTGTGATTTACATCTTTGTTATTGAATGTGTATGCACTTCTCTCGCACCACTCAGTGATCTTGAGAATCAGAAACATTCCTTAACACTTTTTATGCTCACCCACATCATTCAAATTAGATTAAAATGAACCCCATGCCAATGTTGGGAAAAGACGTGGTGTGTTTTCTCTTCTTGCTTCATGCGAACTAGGGGATCGAACTACAAATGTACTTCCTTACTTTTGTTTATCTTTAGAAGGCATGCCTCCCCGCTTTGAACAGAGGGAACAACCCAAGCGATAATGAGCTAAAGCAAAGCTATTTCAAGTCACTATATAAAAATGTGTTTATGACGAAAGTCATAAACAACAAGTGCAAATGTGTCATACCAACAAGTTTCACCCTCAGTATCCATGTGATATGCTAAAATCTCTTCTTAAGAAGAGACTAGGAGGCCTCTTGATTGACCATAATCTTGAGCTAATCTTGCCACATGTATGGCCACCTCATATGAAATTCCTTATTACAAACCAATTGTTTAGAAGCCAAAAACCTTTATGCTTGTTGGTGTAGGAACAGTTGTTCTGAAGTTGTCCCACATTTTACTATTCAATTGTCAAAACAAGAAAATCCTTAGGATCTTCAAATCTTCAATATTTGAGATTTGGTGGTCTTGAGAATTGTGTATCATGGAAGGGAGCTAGTGTCGCCAAATCTCTATTTTTTTGCATTGTCTTAGTGTTTGGAGAAATCCAAGTGGGGATTCAACAAGTAGTGATAGGGAGGGGGTTGGAGGAATCAATCACAAATTCTTGCTCTAGGTCTTGCTTGCAAGACCTCCTTGGTGTTTTGCTTCACCACCTTGACCTATAGGCCCCTTCACATGTTTAGGTACCCCTGGTTCTCCTTTCCAACCCCACTACCATCATCGTTCAACCAACCAAGTCAATCTTGGTGCAATGTCTCCAACTCTTCCTTAGCCCTTAACCTACCCTAAAGGCTAATCTATCCTCAACACTCCATTTGTTCTTGAAGGGGTGTAGAGATGTCTTCAATGGCTTCAAAACAACCTCCTAGGGTTCTTGGAGATTCACCAAAACTCAACCCTTTCATCGCTCTCACCAAACCCTCATCTAGGGTTAAGAAGGCTACTAGCCCTAGAGCCCCAATTAGGCCTCTTTTTCTGAGAAAATAGGCTTAATCTCAATTCTTTCTAAAGAACACCCAAATCTTTCCTTGGGGTTCCTGGTCCATTTTTCCACCTCTCAAAGATTTTTGAGATCTTAGTCCTTCACTATCTGTACAACGCCTCCACTTGAAGATGGGCAAAAACTAGGGGTTTTAGGCCTTTTTCTAGCTGCTTCCAAACTGTCAGGTATTTCTCACACCAAATGGGTTGATGGAGCTTCCTCCTGACCACCAGGTCTTGGCAAGACTCACATCTGCCTTCTCCAAAAGGATATTTATCAAAACCTTATCACCCCTGCAAGTTAGGTGCTCTGCACACCTTGTCTTCCCTAGCCGGACTCTTCCTGGCTCACCTAGGGCAAGACTTTGCTAACAACTCCTGTACACAAACAAACCCTAAAACCTACCATATGTACACACATGGAGTCTAGTCACTATTCCCAAAGGGCCGTACAATTTATTTGGTGGGAAAGTGAACTAAATCTCCATTTTCTCCAAACTGCCTGGTTCAGACCAGCAACAGAGTGGAATCAAACTTATTTACAAATAGTGCTTGAAAAATGAACAAAGAATCTAATTAATGACACACAAAGCTTGTAACCTAACAACACTACATCCTATGTTCAAAATAGTAACAGGCTTAATCCATTAAAGCTCTATTTTGAAGCAAAAATCAGAAAATAATTCTCAAAACACTATTTTTTCTTCAATTTCACAAAATTTCACCATAATGTCAATGCTTCTAACCCTGCTCTCAGGTCGAGGCACATCTTAAATAAGTTTCAAAAATAGTTAAGCTCCCTTGGTCGGACATGTAAGTTATTAAAATGGCAAAGTTGTAAAATGCACTATGTTTTTCAACTTTTGCCAAATTTTAGAAAACTAAGTAAAAATGAGTTTTCTTTTAAACTCATTCTCCCTCTCCACTCCTTAACCTACTGACCACTATTGAGCACAAACTACTTTCAAACCCCTAACTCTATCTAAATTTGTCAACATGACCTTCATGATAACATTGCAAAAACAAAACTTCATTCTAGACTTCCTAACTGGTTAGTGTTTCCTAGGTGCTCCTGCACCATTCTCCCCCTCTCTACACAAACACTAAGGAATGTGAGGAGGGATCAGTGACACTTCAATGCCCTGCTTCTTAAATTGAGCTTCATCTACCCAAGTAGCCTCAGATTCTAGCTTGTCCTTCCACTTGATAAGATGCTCCATGTACACCTTATGCCTTGTAGATTTCTTCACTCTTGACTCCAAGATTCTTTCTGCCTAAATCTTGTCTTGAGTTGGTAAGGCTATGTTGCTGACATCCTTGAGGATATCCTTGTTGTTCTGATCCATGTCATTGACTGTTCCCTTATATCTGATCAAATCAGCTACATTGAACACTGGAGAGATTCCTAGATCTGCAGGTAATTCCACCTTGTAGGCATTCTTCCCATATTTGGCTAATACCTTGCATGGTCCTACTCTTTTCATCTACAATTTGGTTGATGCAGCCTTCTACAACCTGGATTGGTTGAGGTGGACCATGACATAGTCTCTTATTGCAAATTGCAAATCTTTTCTTGTCAAATCTACCTTATCCTTCAAATTTTGTGTAGCCTCGATGACTGTCTTCTTTACCTGCTCTGAAATCTCCTTCATGGTCTGAGTGAAGTCCTCTGCATGTCCACTCCTATGCTCCATAGCTCCTAGATCTTTGAGCTCGCATATTCCTCTTGGGTGTATCCCATACACTATTTCAAAAGGACTCTTCCCTATAGTACTGTTCACACTGTCATTGTATGCATACTTAGCCTATGATATGACCAAGTCCCATGTTTGTCCATACTCCTTGGTTAGGAATCTAAGAAGGTTACCTAACACCCTATTAACCACCTCTGTTTACCCATCGATCTGAGGATGGTAAGCTGATCCAAAAGAGAGGTTGGTACCTAATCTACTCCATAGAGTCTTCCAAAAATGACTCATAAACTTCACATCCCTGTTCGATACAATGCTCAAAGGCAATCCATGGATCCTTACAATTTCCTTGAAGAAAAGGTGAGCAATGTAGCTAGCATCATGTGTGGTCTTGCAAGGGATAAAGTGACTCATCTTGCTGAATCTATCTACCACCACATAGACACTATCAAACCCTATTTTTGTCTTAGGGAGTCCTACAACAAAATCCATGCTAACACATTCCCATGGTCTGTTGGGAATAGGTAGAGGTTGATACAAACCTGCATTACTAGCTCCCCCTTTTTCTTTCATACAAACTACACACTGCTCCACATACCTCCTGACATCCCTTGGTAACTTGGGCCAATAGTAAAACCTTTGCACTAGCTCCATTGTCTTGTTGATACCAAAATGACCACTAAGACTACCATTGTGCTTTTCTTGTATAAGATTCTCTCTCATAGAACCTTTTGGCACACACAACTGATTTCCCTTGAATAACAATCCACTTTGCAATGTATACTCCAAGTATTGACTATGAAAGTGATTCTCAAAGTCAGAACATACCTTGTAGGCCTCTGAGAAGTCTTCATCTTCCCCATAGAGATCCTTGAAACTCTCTATTCCAATGCTCTTGATCTGTATCTCTTGCACTGTCAGCAATCTCCTGCTTAGTGCATCTACCACCTTGTTCAACTGTCCCTTCTTGTGCTTGATGGTGAAGGTGAAAGCTTGAAGATACTCCATCCATTTCAAATGTCTATTGCTCAATTTATCTTGAGTGTTGATGTAGCTAAGTGCTTGATTGTCAGTAAACACCACAAACTCTTTGGGTAGGAGATAATGCCTCCACTTCCTAAGTGACTGTACTAGAGCATAGAGTTCTAAGTCATAGGTAGAATACTTTCTATTTAGCCTCATTGATATTTTCACTAAAGAAAGCTATAGGCTTTGCTTCTTGGCTTAGCACTCCTCCCTCTGCAACTCCACTAGCATCACATTCCATGGTAAACAACTTGTCAAAACTAGGTAACAAAAGTATAGGTTGAGTTGCCACTTCTTGTTTCAGTTTCTCAAAACCTTTCTAGCTTCTTGAGTCCACTTAAACTTAATTTTCAAACCACCTTTGATTGTTTCTAGGACTGGTGCACATATGCCACTAAAGTTCCTTATGAATTTTCTATAAATTGGGCTAATCCATGAAAACTTCTTACCTTTGTCCCTGTGGTTGGTGTAGGCCAGTTTAGGATGGCTTCCACCTTGCTTGGATCCATCTTCAATGATCCTTGGGATACTACAAACCCCAAATACACAAGCTCCTATTTGAAGAACTCACATTTCTCTAGGTTGATGGCTAACTTTTCCTCTTGCAACCTTTTAAGTACCATCTCCACATGTTTTAGATGTTCTTCTGTTGTCTTGCTAAAAATGAGTATATCATCAAGATATACCACCACAAATATCCCTGTAAAGTCTTTGAGCACTTCATTCATAAGCCTCGTGAATGTGCTAGCAGTATTTGAGAGGCCAAATGGCATAACTCTCCACTCATACAACCCATCATTTGTCTTAAAGGTTGTTTTCCACTCATCTCTATCCTTGATTCTGATCTGGTGATAACCACTTTTGAGATCCAACTTGGTGAAGTACTGAGCTCCTCCAAGACAATCCATCAAGTCCTCAATTCTAGGAATAGGAAACCTATACCTGATTGTGATTCTATTTATAGCTCTAGAATCATGCATAACCTCCACTTACCACCTTTCTTGGTTGCTAAGACCACTGGTACTGCACATGGGTTGATGCTCTTCCTAATCAAGCCTTGATCTAACAACTCCTGCACTTGTCTAGCTACCTCTAGATTCTGATCTAGTGTAAGCTTGTAAGTTGCTTTGTTTGGCAATGAAACCCCTGGTATGAAGTCAATCTGATGACTAATGGCTCTCTTTGGAGGCAAGGTTGCTGGTGTTCCATCACTCACTATGTCCTTATACTTCTCAAGCAACTTCTGGACTGCTCCGGGTATGACTGTTTTCTCAGTCTTGTCCTCTTCCTTGGGTTGCACCATGACCACATATCCTTCACCTCCTTGATGTAGGTTGTTGATGAACTCTTTGCCACTGCTTAATAAGACACTAGGGGTCTTTGACTGTCCTTCTTCTTCATCTGATAGTGACTGCAACTTGAATGTCTTTCCATTCTTCTTGACTGAGATAGTATTGGCTTTTCCATCATAGATGGCACCTCTGTCATATTGCCATGGTCTGCCCAATAGAAGATGGCATGCATCCATGGGTAATACATCACAAATTAAATTGTCCTTGTATCCTCCAATGGAGAACTCCACTGTGGTCTGCTCATTTACAAGAACACTCTGCCCTTTGTTCAACCATGTCACCTTGTAAGGATTAGTGTGGGGTACCTTTTCCAACTTCAATTTCTTCACTGCCTCCTCTGAGATTATGTTGTCAATAGACCCTGAGTCCACTATCACCTTGCATACTTTCCCAAGTATTTTGCATCTCACTCTAAATAAGGCTCTTCTTTGCCTTGGCTCTTCCTTGACCGGTTGTCTGATCAAAACTCTACTAAACATCAGATTCTCCCCCACTTCTGATTCAATGTGACTAACCTCTGGTGATTTGACACTCATGGTGTCTTCTTGAGAATATGCCACTCTCTTCTCAGTATTTGATGAAGATGCTTTCTCTGGGCACCTATAAACTGGATGTCCTACTTGTCCACAATGGTAACACTTCATATTAGCAAAGTAAGAATTGCTCCTGCCTGCTCCTCTTCCTCTATTTGAACCTCCTTGAGGTCCTCTACCTCTTCCATAGCCTCCTCTAGAAGTTGTTTCACCTCCATGCTTTGTGAGTTTAGACTCTCCCTGATTTCTTTGTTCAGTCCCTCTACCTTGGTATCCACCTCTATGTCCTCTTTGGTCTCTGCCTTTTCCTCTGCTCTTAGAAGCCTGTTCTTGTTTCCTCTTGCTTCTTTCCTCAATCTTAATAGCTAATTGGTAACATTGGTGTACTGTTTTAGGACTTAGAAGAGTCATCTCCTCTTGGATGTTCCACTTCAATCCGTTAAGGTATCTAGCCACCTTAAGACTTTCATCCTCTGTCACATTAGACCTCATACAAAGTTTTTGAAACTCCTCAGTATAAATGTTCACATCTTGGTCTTTTTGCCTCAAACTTTGTCTTTTCTTGTGTAACTGAATTTCATAATCATCTGGCAAGTATGCTTCTCTCAATTTTGCAACCATACCTTTCCAAGTAGAGATAGGCTTCTTGCCATCCTTTTCCCTCTCTGTCTGAATGAACTTCCACCATGTCAAGGTAGAACCTCTTAATCTTGACTTTTCCACCTTCACTTTCTATGCTTCAGTGACTCCATCACATTCAAAATGGTTTTCCATTCCCTCTATCCAATCCATGACTAGTTCAGCTTCCATCTTCCCACTAAACAGTGGTATGCCTTCAAGTGCTTTTCCACTCAAAGCCTTCAATGCCTTCAAGAAAGGCTCTTCTTGCAAAACAGGGTCAGGTTCAGGGATCTTGTCTTCCTCTGCAACCTCTTCTTTCTTTGGTTCCCTTCCTTCCAACTGCACATTACTCAATGCTTGCTCAAGTTGGGCTATTCTATCCCTCAATAGCCTATTGTCTTCCTCCTATCCTTTGACCATCTTGGCCAACTCTGCATTTGTCACCATGATGGTAGAATCACTAGACTCAACCTCTAAAATATATTATTTTATCCCAAATCTTTTGCTTGCTCTCATACCAATCTGATAGGGAGGGGGTTGGAGGAATCAATCACAGATTCTTGCTCTAGGTCTTGCTTGCAAGACCTCCTTGGTGTTTTTCTTCACCACCTTGACCTATAGGCCCCTTCACATTTTTAGGTACCCCTGGTTCTCCTGGCCAACCCCACTACCATCACCATTCAACCAACCAAGTCAATCTTGGTGCAATGTCTCCAACTCTTCCTTAGCCCTTAATTTGCCCTAAAGGCTAATCTATCCTCAACACTCCATTTTTTCTTGCAGGGGTGTAGAGATGTATTCAATGGCTTCAAACCAACCTCCTAGGGTTCTTGGAGATTCACCAAAACTCCACCCTTTCATCGCTCTCACCAAACCCTCATCTAGGGTTAAGAAGGCTACTAGCCCTAGAGCCCCAATTATGCCTCTTTCTCTGAGAAAATAGGCTTAATCTCAATTCTTTCTAAAGAACACCCCAATCTTTCCTTGGGGTTCCTAGTCCATTTTTCCACCTCTCAAATATTTTTGAGGTCTTAGTCCTTCACTGTCCGTACAACGCCTCCACTTGAAGATGGGCAAAAACTAGGGTTTTTAGGCCTTTTTCTGGCTGCTTCCTAACTATCAGGTATTCTCACACCAAATGGGTTGATGGAGCTTCCTCCTGACCACCAGGTCTTTGAAATACTCACATCTACCTTCTCTAAAAGGAAATTTATCAAAACCTTATCACCCCTACAAGTTATGTGCTTTGCACACCTTGTCTTCCCTAGCCAGACTCTTCCTGGCTCGCCTAGGGCAAGAATTTGCTAATAGCTCCTGTACACACACAAACCCTAAAACCTACCATATGTACACACATGGAGTCTAGTCACTATTCCCAAAGGGCCGTACAATTTGTATGGTGGGAAAGTGAACTAAATCTCCATTTTCTCCAAACTGCCTGGTTCAAACCAGCAACAGAGTGGAATCAAACTTATTTACAAATAGTACTTGAAAAATGAACAAAGAATCTAATTAATGACACAAAAAGCTTGTAACCTAACAAAACTACATCCTATGTTCAAAACAATAACAGGCTTAATCCATTAAAGCTCTATTTTGAAGCAAAAATCAGAAACTAACTCTCAAAACACTATTTTTTCTTCAATTTCACAAAATTTCACCACAATGTCAATGCTTCTAACCCTGCTCTAAGGTCGAGGCACATCTTAAATAAGTTTCAAAAATAGTTAAGCTCCCTTGGTTGGACATGTAAGTTATTAAAATGGCAAAGTTGTAAAACGCTTAGAAAACTAAGTAAAAATGAGTTTTCTTTTAAACTCATTCTCCCTCTCCACTCCTTAACCTACTAACCACTACTGAGAAAAACCTACTTTCAAACCCCTAACTCTATCTAAATGGTCAACATGACCTTCATGATAACATTGCAAAAATAAAACTTCATTCTAGACTTCCTAACTGGTTAGTGTTTCCTAGGTGCTCCTGCACCAAGTAGTATCTTCTAAAAATAAGGTTGTAAATTCTTGTGAGCCAGTTTAACACTTTGCTTGGCTCCAAAACATTGAAAACAAACATCAACACAAGTCTTTTCAAAATTTCAAACCCTTTGGTCTAAATATGGATATCCTTTGACAAAACCTTGATATTAATGCTTGTCCTAAGAATTTATTCTTAGAGGCTTCTAAGTATTTTGGTTTACATCTTAATCCATATTTCCCAAAGTTAACATAGGAAACTATGGCTTGAACTTCATCCTTTTCACAAAATGGATCTTGTGAAATTTATGATGTTTTTGATGTAGGAATTTAGTTTGAACTTAATAAAGACAAGTGTTTGTGGTAAAAGAAACTTGCTTAAGCAAAGATAAATTGATAAATTGAACCCCACATGACTATTTGGAGACCAATCACTCCTGTGGAACAACTCAACCTTGAAGGTGCTATCATTCAACCAAACTTTGAAATAATTGAGGGAGAACAAAATGACAAAATTAGTAGTTTGATAAGTTTTCACTTTTGAAACAAAAGAAACACCCAATCAGTGGAGAAATGTAGCAACACTCTTAGATGAAGAAGAGGAACAACCAAATATTATGACTGGAAGACCCATATTACCACCACCCGCATGGCAATAAATATCCTCTTTTCTTCCATAAATGTTAATTTCTCTAAATGATCTCATGCAAAATCAAAATCCCCAAGAGAAGGTTTACATGCCGCTATTTCAAACTTAGACATCATAGTTCAAAATACATTAGAAGACATATCCAAAAACAGTACTGCAATAGGAACAAATTGGTAACAAGGTTTTATAGACTTATCTTGATGAATAATTCAGACATGTATGCTCAATACAAACCCCTCATTTAAGTCAAAACATTGGTATTTTAAACAATCTTAGGCTTGTCTTAAATGATATCATGCAAAATCAAAATCCCCAAGAGAAGGTCTATAGGTCATCACTTTAAACTTAGGCATCTTATTCCAAAATCTCTCAAAAGACACCTTTTAGCACTTCAACAAAATAGAACTAGGTTGCTATACAACTTCTACAAATGTGCTTCAAGGAACAACCCAAACTTTTATGCATTCTTTTACAGTCAAAACCCTAGTCTTTTTCACCATCTTGAACCGATCTAAAATAATGGGTCTTTAGGATTTGAAAAACTTTAGAGCTCTAGCATGTTTCTCACTACCTTGGTCTTATCATGTAAAGGTTAAATTTAATTCAACATTGGGTCAAACATTTCCTCCACCCCTTCATCAAAATCTCATCCTTCACTCCACCAAACTTTGCAAAAATTTTGAATACACCAACACTTTTTGACTTCAACATATATCAAATCAACCCCTAACTTAGATACTTTGTATGATGAAACCTTTTCCATGCAGTTGGTTAAGTTAGTTATCATCTTTGAACTCGTCCATCTTGAAGATGACGATTCTACCCTAAATATTTCCAAGTTCGTCAACATCCTTTATCTAAACATCACAACTTCAAACTTAAGTCAAAAGTGTTGTCCCAAAACAATTGCAAAGATCATTCCCCATATCATTCATCTTTTCATCTCCAATTATCACCATTGCTCCAAAAAGACTTAGAGCCTCCCTTTACCTAGATTTGAGTCAACTAGAGAGTTCAAACATTACAAATCTAAACACAACTCTCCTAGAGGTGACCCAAAATTTATGGTAAAAATGAGATCACAACACAAGAGAATCATGGAGAAAACCAAAGTCACATTTACCTCAAGTGATCCAAATCCTCTAGAATTTGATTTGAGAATTCACGTTACTCCATCACAACAACACTCATCACCATTAGGGCCATATGAGATAGAATACATCACGAACAATCCATTTGGACTTACTAGGGAAGAAATCATGGAGCATCATGCCTTAGAGAACATAGTTCCCCATTCCCAATCTTTTGTTGCACAATCATTGACACAAGGCTCGAAGTCATCCATTATTCCAACAACTCCATCCCTAGGGATAAATCAAACATCAACACCTAGTATTGCAGCTAGTCTTGCTAAGGACTTTGGCCATACTCTTCCATTTGAAAGCAACACACTTGTGGGTACCCTTGAAACCAATCCTCCATCCCAAACAACCACTTGGACACCAACATTTGGTGCTCCTCCCATTCTGAAAGATCCCAAATAGCCATATAAACCACTTACACTTCATTACTCGACAATAAATTCAACATATTGAGGACACACCTCTTCATCCATACCTACAAGTACCACAAGTGTGCCTAACATCCCACAGAGTAGTGTGGACCAAATATCACACGTAGACCCAAAATGCTAGGGAAGTACCATCATGAAAAATCAACCTTTAACACCACATGGGACATCTTTATCCAATCCTCCCTTGGATACATCAAACACAACATTTGTCCAAAACACATCTATCCTGCCTATCATCAATACACATCAAAACAATCCCTTGGTAACAAACCCCATCAACCAAGGTAATACATTGACTACATCTCAAACACAATGGAATCTCCAAAACATTAGTCAAGGAAACCCTTTCAATCAATGGACCCAAGGTCATAATGTTCCCTTAACGTCACAAAATCTTACAATTCCATCCTCATCTTTTCCATTTGTCCCCCAAGTCATGCAAAATCAAATGGGACCTCAAACTTACATTCCTCCACCCCAATCCACTATCTTACAAGGAATGTCGAACCAAGGGAACTCTCAACCTCTCATCAGCAATCCACTACCCACTCAAAACATCACCACTCCAAACCCATCACAACTGTCCCAAAAACCACCTAATCCTACATTACAAGTGCATTCCTTAGCTTTATAGCAAGCACAACAAGCTTATAAAAAAGTCATCCAACAACAACAACAAGTGGCCTTAGAAATACAACAAGAAACCTTAGCAAAACAACATCAATCCCATCAAGCAACCTTAGTATCACAAAAACAATAGTAGGCACAACATCAAGCTCTAGTAGTGCAACAACAACATCAAGCTCAACAAGCAACCCTTGCAGTTCAACAACAACAAGTTTTACTAGCTCAATAGTATGCCCAACAACAACAACAAAGTTCCTATTATAACCCTCAACAACACATCATCAATACAAGTCCATTAGGAACATATACATCAATAGCTCAATCACCTTCATAGAATCTTACACCACCATACACCCCATACAACATCTTATCATATCAGAACTCATCTATCATCCCAACATATGTTCCTCCACCAAACCTGCAAGATGATATAGCATCACAACTTAAGGCGTTGTCACAAGAAATGTAGGACCTTCATATAGGAAAGACAAAAAAGCCCCATACATAGAACTTATGTCCTTATCCATTCGATCGAAACATTGCAATGGTATCATTTCCTCCTAGCTTTGAAATTCCCAAATTCAATAAATACAAAGGGAGAGGAAGTCCTATAGACCATGTCAAATAATTTAACATCACGTGTATGGAGGTTGCTTACAATGATTCTTATTTAATGCACCTCTTTCCTCGAAGTCTAATAGGTCCTGCCATGGATTGGTTTTCTCAACTACCTCTCGGTATCAAAACTTTTCAAGAAATTACTAATAAATTCATAGATAATTTCTCCTTTAATCTTGACATGGATGTAAGCCTAGAATAATTGTATACTCTTAGACATAAAAAAAGGAGAATCTTTCGCTAGTTTCTTACAACAGTGGAGACAAAGAGCTAGTAAGAGCAAGTGGCCTCTTCCCGATGAATAGCAAGTGGGGATCATCATAGAAAATATAGATTTAGATCTATCCTTCCACTTGAAAATGTAGTGAATCACATCTTATGATGAGCTTGTCCCTAGGGCCCTTAACATTGAGAGAGCTTTAATCTCATAGAGAAATACCCAAGCTTACAAAGAAAATCTCCCATCAACTAGTTCAAATGACAAGCCTCTGTCTGGGCTAAGAACAAAAACGTAAGAAATGATATTGTGGTAGATGCTAAGGTAGTCTTAAGTGCTCCTAGGCTAAACAAAAATCAAGTTGCTAACATTCAACCAATTGTGCAACAAACAACACCCCTCAGATCAATCAAATCAATAACACCAAAACACAACAACGATGAACTCCTAACAAGAACAACTATCTGAAACGCAAGTGCACACATTTTTTGGAACCCATCAAAACCATCATGAAGAAACTAGTAGATTTAAATTTGATAATGCTTCCCAGCTTGGAAAAATACAAAGAACCATAAGAGAAACCATCCTGGTACAACGATAATGATCTTTGTGACTTTCACAAAATAAAAGGACACAAAACGCCAAACTGCATGAGCCTGAAAAAATTTATCCAAGACCTTATAGATAATGATACCATATCTATTGAAGTACCAGCTAGTAACTAGGATCTTAAGATATACAAGAACCCTATGTCGAATCATAGCAAAGGGAACAACACTAGGAAGGCTAAAGATTACACAAAATTGCAACATAACTATTCTAATGTGGCCGCTTCATGTGATAGTGTTATTACTATCATCACCATCAAAGAGCATAGTGCGAAGTGTGGAGTCACCACATGACATGGTAAGGTCACCATCCAAGGAGTCCCATCTCAACCTAGGGCACACCCTACTCAGCCAACAACAAGCACTAGCAAGTATAATATCTTAGATCAACTTAAAAGGACCCTACATAGATTTCTATGTTGAAACTATTAAGGCTATCCCCTACACATAGGGAAATCCTAGAGGAAGCTATGACTATGTCATTCATTCCCGAGGATATAGATACCAAAAAAATTCAAGCTATGATAGGCCATATCATTATTCATCTCCTCACCTTCTCAAAACAAGACCTACTGTCGCAACCATCTCATAACTGTGCTTTACACCTTGAGGTTATCATTCATAAGAATAAGATTAAAAGAGCCTTAGTAGATGGAGGTGTTGGTCTGAACATTTACACCCTTCAGTTAATCACAAATATAGGCTATTCAAAGGGTACTATTGAGAAGACAAAAAGCACCACCATCAAGGCATATGATGAACAAGAACAAGTATCACAAGGCATCATCGCACTACCCATCCAAGTGGGCCCCCTCAACATAGAAACTACATGCTAAGTGTTAGACCTAGATCTTCCCTATAACTATTATCTCTTAAACTTGCACCTGAATTGAGTTGTGAAACTCAATTAGCTAGAGAAACATGGGAGCATTCTCGGGTTGTAGGTTACCCGAAATGAGAATGA
Source organism: Sequoia sempervirens (assembly GCA_007258455.2). NCBI lineage: Eukaryota > Viridiplantae > Streptophyta > Pinopsida > Cupressales > Cupressaceae > Sequoia > Sequoia sempervirens. Next base: position 26,652 of record VDFB02291976.1, read on the forward strand.
ACCTCTGGATAGGCCGACTTCCTAGCTGGTAATATCACCTAATCTATTGATTTGTTTTTTAAGGAAAAGGGAAAAGGAATAAACTTAAAATGATAAAAACAAAACTAATAAACACTATTTCCTATGGTGATACACCTAACTGGTAAAACCTTGAAAACTTCAGAGGACATACACTTGCTTCTCAATGAATGAAAACAAAACACTTACATGACTTATCTTAGTAAGTTTATGCATAAATATTTTGAAAAAAGGCTTAAATTCATCTATCTTTCAGAGGGGAAAGGTTATTTTCACAATCTAAAAGCTATGTGGAATCTTTAAACATAGTTTCACACCTACATAAAAATAACTTTGTAGAAAAGGCATAAAATGTGAGACAAAATTACAAGGAAGTTAAAATACCTCACATGTGATTTGATCAATCACTTTAATAACACACAACACTACAAGAATAAGAGGGAAAAAAGCTTCAAGTACTGATATTCAAGGTCCTTTCTGAATTCATGTCTAAGATGAGTTACAAAAGATGCAATAAAAACTCTACCAAGGGTGATCCCACAATAGTGGTTTACAATTTTTGGCCAAACTGGACACTAAAATTATTTTTTTAACTAAATCTTCACATTTGGGCACCTATAGCAGCTAAACTGTGAGGAATTTGAAGATGATGCAAACTAGAGTCTCGTCACATTTTGTCTGTAGATTCTAAAAATATTCTTTTCAAGATTTTTGGAATTAGATTACACTTCTTTTCCATCTCTCCACGAAAACTAGTTTTTTTCAGAAAACAACATTTTTAAAAAGTGACGCACACCATATAACGCATAACATTTTTTCCATGAAGGATAAAATTATAATTCTTTCGAATTTAGATTTATAACTCTGATATCTAGTGCTTCCACTTGGTTAGATAGTTTTTTATTTAATATTTTTTCTTTAATAAAGTTTCAAAGTCAAACCAATTACAATTCAAACATAGCGCACCGTATAATGGGTAACTTTTTTTTTATATATCAAAATTCATTTTTTTTTTTTGTTGGATCAAGGACTTCAATATCTGGTGCACTCATATTTTCCAATTTTTTTTTTATCTACTATTTTTCCATATGTGCAAAACAGAGACCTTCATTTTCAATGAAAAACATATGTTTAATAAAACTAAAAACTAAGTACATAATAAAACCAAAACATATTAAAATTATATTATTTGGATAGCTCGTTCTAAGGACTACCTGATTCTAGTTTGGTTTGTGAAGATTCCTCCATTTTCATCCTCAACCTAAGCTTTGAAGCGTAAAAAATAGGTTTTTTTTTGTGAACAAGGTCAAAAATCAGGGAAAACGGGGGTTCGCTAGAACTAGAGGGGTTCTAGTAATTAAATAGGTTTGTTCAAACCCTAGTTTAGTCGAACCCCTCTTTGGTTTGATCGAACTTATAGGTTCATTCAAACCCCTAAAACCATTTTTTTTTCCATGGGGTCATTTTTTCTCAGTTTTCCTTCCTCCATCAAATTGTAAACCACTATTGTAGCTTCACCCCCAAAGGACCATCAAAGTCACTAAGTCTAAATCTGCACAATTAGAACTAACTCAAGAATGAGTTACAAAAGTGAATAAGTAATCAAGCTCCAAATAGTTCCACTAAAAAAGGCTCTAGAAGCATCTTGGGTCGGATGCAACAATAAACCCCAAATTTAGCATGTAAATCTATCACCAAAAGTGATCAATAAGGTTGAAATGGTCAATTTTGACCAAGTCCTCCATAAAGGTAAGCTAAAATCACTCCAAAATGCTCTCAAATGTACTTTTAAAAGGTCAAAACAACCTTCTAAATCCTTGGCATATGTTTTCCAACTATATCAACCGCTCCTATATGCTCTCCAAGATCATAACTCAAAGCATATCTCTCTTCCTCTCATGACTTGGTCTTGTGAACATGTGCTCCTATTTGCATTTAAAAGATGATGACTTCAACTAAATGATTTATAAATCATCATTTAGAATTAATCATTTACAATATAAATTAAATGCAAAAATAAAAGATTTCCACCTCCATGTATCGGTATAGACAAAAGTGAAAGGAATTACTAAGTCAAAAATTACCTTAGTCATGTCTAAGTCATCTTTCATACTTAATGCCTAAATTACAAGGAAAAAGAAAATGCTACAGGTGCATTAGTTGCAATGTATTTTTATTAAAAAGACAAGGCAAAAAATACGAAGTCTCCATCATGTCTTTTAGGTTTCACAAAACCTAAAACAAAACAAAGGAAAAAGAAACATTTGATTAAGTTTGAAGCTTCATGAAGAAGTTGAAGCACTGCCACTATGAGGGTTTTCTGGAGTTTCAGAGACTTTTGATGGATTCTATGGATGTATAGAGGCATCGACCTGTATCTTTTGTTGATTTTTCCCCAGATAAACACACTGGTAAGCATATTTAGAAGTAAATCTGAATGAAAACTTTATCTCTATGAATTTTTAGGCCTCAAAGGCCACAACATCTTGCATTTTCTTCCATTCTTAATGCTTCTTCTTTTTATATCTTTGTGACTCTTTATTCACCTAGCTAGGCCACCGTGAGGGTTTTTGGAGCTTTGAAAAAAGTGATTCCTATAGAATATTTTTCATTCACAAAGGGTTTCTTCGACATATCTCATGCAAAAAACAAAACCCAGCTCGAGTGAGCTTCTTATGAACACAACCTTATGTAATTTATTTTTTGCTTTTGTATAATAAAGATTATTCGAGCTTTGTTGAAGCATTCACGATAATTATTTTGTTTTTGTAACCTACAAAGAAATGAAATTCAAACCTAAGCCATTATTAGAGGATTTTCTTGCTTCAATACTTGATAATTTTGCTTTTTATCAATGGTTTTTCTCTTCCTAGCAGCCATACTTTTTTGTATTTTCTATCACAACTTGGCCTTTTTGCTTCATGGCCGCTAGGGTTTGGTTGTGTTTTCTAGGCTACAACCATTCTTTATTCACTATCGATATGATTCCATTCATTTTGCAAATTTTGAGGTAAAACCACTGTTGGGTTCATTCATGAATTTTCTTATGACATTCTTATGAGATTCTATTCTCAAATTCTGGATTTGCACTCATTTGACTCAAAAACCCAGGGTTTCTGAGTTAAAGGTTTTTTCTATAATCTTTATACATTTCCACCTAGAACTTCATGGCTCTCCTTCTATAAAAATTTGAGGGATTTATTAATGTTATTTTTGAAGGTTTGACTTTTCCATGATGAGAGTTCAACTTTGTAAATGCATTTATACTCTTGTATTGTGTAATACACTCCACCCATGGTTCATAACCATGCTATTGTATATGAACTATCCATGTAAGACTATCTTTAACTATCATGGTGAAAGGTTATATATCTTGAAGTTGTCCTTTGTTTCCCTATTTTCCATGTAAATTCAAATTCTTTGTAGTATACCTTACTAATGTCTTTATGTAGCTATCACAATCATGATCATTGCCTAATATGTGGGTTGTGCATTTGTCATCATATCTGCCACTATTTGTGTTATTGTGAGTTACCTTCTTGATAGCACTATAGGGTAACACCTAGTCTCCTTTATGGATATTGAACATGTTATCATTTGTGAAGGATCCACTGTCATTTGAAACTCTTATAGCTATAATTGAATATTTCCCTATAGGATATCTTTAAAATTATCTCCATGACTATAGCTTTTGTCTATAATCATTACTCATGGCCTTCACTACAATGTATTGCATTGCCCACCTTCACACTTGAAACTAAACTATGAATTGATTTTATGGTCATCTGTGCATTATTTTTGAGTGTCCTTTATAGCACTACAGATCTGAAGTTGTCCTTGAAACATTCCCTTGAGATTACGATTTAGTGTCTTTATCATCATGCATTATATTATATATGGCAACCTTTTGACTATGATAACTTAACATTATCAACTTCACTTTGACAGTCACTCCTTAATGATTCATGTTTGTTAATTACATGTCACTTATGATAGTGACCCATAACTCACCTCCATGAATTATGTGTAATTGACAATTACAAGAGATGAACTTCTTCATTGTCTTCCTATGCTACTCCACTATGCATTGTGCATTCTTCATGATGATTTTTTTAAGCAAGAATTATGTTAAATATGATAGCAATAAATGATGTGAATCATGATGTAAATGAAGCATTTTATGTTACCATTTCATAATCATGTTGATATGATGACTTTCAATAATGTATTTCCCTTTTGAATAAGCTCGAATGAACTCATTATCTAATAACTCAACATGCCAGGATCAACCCTTGCGGGAGTCTCATTTTAACCCACATGTTGTAACTTGATGAAACAAATCAGCAACATTACTTTTCCTATATTTGCACATGAAGCAAACAAGTTAGAAAAACATGGCATGTTTTAGGTGTGTTTGATGACTTTGATGGTTTTCTGAGACACCTAAAGTATGCATTGCTTATTTAATGCATTTGGAGATCAGTTTATATGTGCATAGGTGTTTGTTCATGTAAGGTTTGAAACTTTCAATTGCTTAGAGTATTGCTCTAACACCGTTGCTATTGCTGGATGTAGGAACTAGGAGCAACCTGCAGCTAAGAGGATACAAACAACTCAAGGAAACAACAATGCAAGATGACACAACCAAAACTAGTCATTCTCAGGCAATGACTGGTTTTCCTCCTTATATGCACATTTCCTTTATTTACCTATTAATGTATCTTCTTTTCTTAATCTGTATTGAATAAGTATATTCAATCTCACGACTTGTGGGAGATAATGTACATTTACACATTCAATAAAGATTACTATTTTGTTCATAAAATATTTGTGTAAATCCTTCTTCTGTTACATACACTTGTATGGATGCAATAATTTGTAAAAATTTAATCTTTTTGGATTATTTCATTTATGCAATTGAATGTAATGAAGGAAATATTTAAAATGTACCTTTTATTAGTTTAAGATCAATAAGCTCTACCTGATTGAGCTATAGGTGAAAATATGGTAACAATAACATCCTACTTGGCTAACTGTGGATCGATGCCCTAAAAGTTGTAGCTTGAACCTACCATCAATGTGTCAAGTTTCCTTTTGAGGGTAGAGAAATTACTATCCATGGAGATCCTATGTATTTTTACTACTGCAAGATTCTTGAGGCCAAGTTTTATAAAATCCCCCAAATACTGAAGAATGATGAAGGGCCTACACCTTCTACCTCATTTGTTGACCCATCATCCCTTGCATCTACCTCTGAAATGAAAGCACTCATTGTGCAAAGCATACTCAACATCAAGGCAATGATCCAAGATGATGGTTGTGGAAATTATAAGCTAATGAATGATACTTTTTTGTTGGGAAATTCTCCTCTTTCTCACAAATATCATGGGAAACCCACACCTAGCAACAATGTCCTAGAAACTATCAAAATGGAAGCTACACCTTCACCAAATGGGGGGACATGAACAAAGATGTTAATGAGGAAGATATCTCTAAATTGCTATATCAAGACGAAAGACCTATTATTGTTCTTCCCATGGAAGATGATAACAAAGGCTTACAACTAATGAAGGACATGGGTTATACCTTGTCTATTCCTTCAACTTGTGAGTAACCTTTACACACAAGCCTTTCCTTGTTCCTTACCACTTCTCCATTCTCATTTAGTTTGTTTCTGAACACCTACTTAGATCCAATTATGTTCTTATTTGTAGGTCTTGGGACAAGTTTCCAAGTCTAATTCTTCTCAATATACATAAGTTCTTCCATTTCCTTCGTCCAATGTTCATCTTTGCATGCCTCAATCACTATCTTAGGTTCAACTTTGGAAAGTAAACACAGATTTACCTCTTCTTCATTAGATCTTCTTCTTGCCAACACACCTTTGCTTTTGTCTCTAATGATCTATTCTTCAGAACGATTTCTCTACACATACTTAGGATTTTTAGGGGTATTTTTCAGAGCTTCTTCCTCTTCATCTAGTACTTCATGTTCCTTAGATTTTTCTTCTTCTTCTCTACAAGCAAGTTCATCTAATTCATATCCATCTATCACTACTAAATTTTGCAAATCTTCATCAACTTTGGCACTTGCACTCTCAACAATATTTCTCAATATTTTGCTATAACATTTGTAAGCTTTGATTTTAGTAGAATATCTAAGGAAGATACCTTCATCAGACCTTGCATCAAACTTTCCTATGTTTTCATCATCTCTTCTGATATAGCATTTTCTTCCAAACACTTTAAAGTACTTGATAGTAGGTCTCCTTCCATGCCACAATTCATATGGAGTCTATGTTGTTTGGTTTTGCTTAAACTCTATTAAGTATGTAAACAGCAATATGAATTGATTCTCTCGAGTAGAATTTTGGTAGGTTAGTTTCTTTCATCATAATCCTTGCAGCTTCTTGAATAGACCTATTCTTCCTTTCAACCACTCCATTTTGCTGATGAGTCCTAGGGGAAGACAAGTACCTCTTTATGCCATGTTTCTCACAAAACATGTTAAATTAATTGGACGTGAATTCTCCACCTTTTTTAGACCTCAAACATTTGATCTTTAAATCCATCTCATTCTCAACCATAAGTTTAAATGCGTTGAATCTATATAGAGCTTCATATTTTTCTCTAAGAAAAGTAACCCATGTCATTCTAGAATAATCATCAATCAAAAGCATGAAATTCCTATCACCTTGAAGATTTCTCACTCTTGTAGGACCACACAGGTCTGTATGCACCAATTCCAACAATCTGGCAGAAGATTGTTCTTTTCCCTTGAAACTTCTTTTTGTTTTTCTTCCAAGCTGACAATCTCTATAGATAGCAGTGATAGGCTTTGTAATCCTTGGAAAATCTATCATTGATTGAACATAACTTATTCTAACCAAGTTATCAAAATTTATGTGACACATCCTCCTATGCCATAACCATATTTCATTAATCTGAGTCATAAAACAATGAACATCAACACCCTTGAGCTAATAAACATTTCCATCTATCTTTTTTCCAGCAGAAATGACAATTCCAGACTCTTTTTTGATTTCACATCCATCATCCTAAAACATAAAATTATATCCTTTGTTACACATTTTTCCAACAGTTAGAAGGTTATTCCTTAAACCCTTGACATAGTAAACATCATCAGTATTATGCTTGCCATCAAAATTGATTGAACCTATTCCACAAATCTTAGCACCTAAATGATCTTTAAATCTAACAAGTCCTCCATCATACTTCTCAAGTTTCACAAACTTACTCTTATCTCTGGTTCTATGATTTGAGCAGCCGTTGTCAATGATCCAATAGTTCTTATCTTGTCTAACATGAAAAACAAATACCAAAGTACCTTCAATATTATTCTTTGTCTCTAGAGCACTTTCCTTCACACATCATTTAGAGTTAGCAAAAATAGATTTATCTTTTAAATCCATAAAAAAAAATCATTATCATCTTGATCTCCATATTCAAATTCATCATCAGAAATACTTGCATCTTCTTTAACATAATAGCTTTTCTTGATCATCTTACCTTTTTTTTCCTTATTCTTATTGTTCATACTTTTGCTCAAACATTTTGACACACAGTGACCTATTTGTCCACAACTAAAACATTTGAAAGGTAATTTACCTTTGTACTTACTAGTTCCCTTTTTCATCCTTCTCACAAAGTTAGCTTCAACATCATCAATATCATTTTGATTTGAACCTTCAGTCTTCTCTATTTTCTAGCCTTAAAACCAGTCTCAACTTTTGCAACATTGTTAGTACCAAACTCTCCATCTTAAATGCAGTTAACGATCCATACAATTGATTTCTAGAATATTGGTCTAGATTTTGAGATTCCCCAATAGCAACAACTTTATAATTGTAAGCTTTAGTAAGGGTTCTAAGAATTTTCTTTACCACTTTAATAGGTTCTTTGACCTTTCCTCCAAGACCTCTGATGGAGTTCACCACTTCATATACCCTCTGCATATAGCTTGTAATATTTTCATCTTTAGACATCCTCAAGTTCTCAAATGTGGTTTTAACATTCTACATCTTAGCTTCTTTGACCATATCATCTCCTTCATAAATACTTTCCAACTTATCCCAAATTTCTTTAGTAGCTTCAAATCCATAAATTTCACTAATTCAAAATTTGCAAGACCACTCAAAAGAACAAACCTTGCTTTACCATTTATTTCATAGGCCTTGATCTCATCACTTGTACTCAATTCATTTGTAGGTATTGTATATTGAGTCTTCACTGACTTCTAAACATCATATCCAAGGTAAACTAGATAGCCTTCCATCTTTGTCTTCCAAAATGCATAGTTTGTGCCATCAAACATAGGGATCTCCTTCTTGTTTTCCATCCCAGATCTACCTCAAGAGGTTAAGATTTTATCCAAGGAACCTTTCTCTTATACCAATTGTTGGATGAATAAGACAACTTAGAGGGGGGCAAATCAGTTGTACTTGAAACCTTTAAAACCTTCATTAACATTCATATCCACAAGCATTCATTAAACCATTAATATGTTATGATGAATTAGAATGAAAAGAAAATAAAAACACTTAAACAACTTTAACATCATGCACAAGAGAACACCAGATTTACGTAGAAAACCCAATGACAGAAAACCCAAGATGAGGATTAGATCACAATATAAGTAATTGTAAAACTAGTTAGAAAGGATCACTACCAAAAGGGGCACACTGCCCTGAAAGGCTCACAACCAAGGCTCACTGTTGGAATAGAAAAAGAAGATAGAGAAGAAATGTTACATAGAGAACATGATCTCAATACAATAGAGAATCCACCACAATAGCTCCAACACCTTCACAGATTATTTTAATGAATGTAGATACCTTCTACTCACTACATCCAGTAATCCAACATTTGAAATCTCGAACTAATCTACTCAATTTTCACCTTACAACTCTGAAATTCACATCATTCACATCACACACTTCACATTTTCCTTTATCTTATCCCCCTTCAACAATTAAAATCATACTTATACCGTCCTCAACCTTGAAAACCTTTCCAAGGTCGTCTATGCATCTCAAATTTGCAAATTCAAATTAGGTCAACGCCAAAATACTTTCGTGGCAGATATAAGTGAATACAAACAACATCAAAAATTAATTGGAACCCAAATCAACAACACCACTTAACCACATGCTTCCTTAAACAATATTTATCCTCCGCATATAGTGTAAACACCAGGTTGGTCGTTACCCATGCAAACACCATTAAAATTTTAAGTACACACTTCCTCAAACCCAAGGATGAATTGCGAACCACACATCATGCTTGAACATAATCTAGAATATTCCTCAAACAACCTAAAATCCAACAAAATCCTTCACAACAACTTCCACCTGAAGAATGTACAAACCCAGTACACTCGAACTACTTTGCCATACACTATTACTTGAAAACTATCTTCCAAAGCACTAAACCTCAAATCCTCTTGACTAAGGTAAACTACCAACACCAACAACACACCTTCAGAATTGCAAGATTTGAAGCACAACTATTGAGAAACACAAAGCAAAAACACTTCTCCTAGGCACCTCTACAATGCATAGTCACACACTAGTGAAAAAAAATATTGTACAATGATCCAACATACCATCTCTTAAATATAAAACCTCTAAACAACTCTCACCAACATATCCAAATTTCATAAGCAGATCTTCAACCTACAAGAAATGTTGAGCCAAGCTAGAACATCTCTCTATAACCCAAAATAACAAGATACAACACACTATTTACTCTTTTTATCAAATTTTCTCAAAAGAAATTAGAAACCAAGTAACAAACACACTTCTAGAACATCTTTAGCACTACTACATCCATATATAGAATCTTATCAAAGTAACACCAAAGGTTAACACCAGTAGCTTAACTAATGACAACATATTGCAACTAACCAAAGCATAAACAACACCAACTATTCATCTTCAACATAAATATTCCTCAACACATACAATTGACATGAATGACAACACAAGCTTGTTGAAATCAATGACAACACCAATATGCACATACTTGCAACACATTTGAATTCAAAATATTTAGACTAGGTTTAAAATTATATTTTAAAATTCTTTAGTGATATTTTTTTATAATTGTACTCTAATACAAATATTAAAGAGTCATGTCCATCACCAACATGCCAAAAACATTAAGAGACACAGAAACCAAATCTAGGAGATGATTCATGATCACATCATCGATGTTCGGTATTATCTAATATCAAGCTAGATTACAAACATCTTCACCAAACCCTTCATTTTAAGAAAGTTCCATTTGTTGGATTTTCTAGCCTAAGTGTGTCAGGTGTCCTTGTCTAGGGGTAATTAGTCCTATCTAGTTATCTCTAATTATGAGGGGAACTTTTCTCTCTTTTGTGGGGGAGTTTTATCCTCTGATTTTTATCCTTTTCCTCATTTATGAGAGACTTTGTGTACATGGGTGCTTCATTAGGCTCTTTTTTTGACCCATTTTTTGTTTTTCTTGTAGGTTTAACATGATGGTGGGTGTTTATGTAAAATTTCATTTAATTTGGATAGATTTTATCCTATTTATTATCTCATACTTATTTACTAAGTTAACTTAATTAGAGGATAGGATAATGAGCTTTGGCATTCTCCTTATTTTATGTAAAAAAATTTTTTCCTTATCCTCACATGTTTGGAAACTTGGATAACCCATTAATTTTTTATTTTATGTCTTATCCTCATACTCATTATATTTGAAAACTATAGGGCTTTATATTGTAGTTGTCTTTCCTTAGTGATTGGTTCAACAAATTTTGTTAGTGAGCTCCTAGTGTAGATTTGTCTTCTTAGAAGTTGAACATCTCTCGGTTTTTTTTTTTTAATTTTCTTATGTATTTATATATTTTTATTTTATTTATCTAGCATAAAGTTCTTAGGTTAATCATCTATCAAATTATAGCACACTTAGGACCTATCATATTCAATCGAAGGAACCTAAACTTAGCTAACAACCAATGAAGCAATAATAAACTTAACTAAGACATTTTCAAATAGCCAAACAAATAATTCAATAGGTCACACAAACTCTTAACAATGAGAAATTATCCTAAAAACCATTGAACCCATGTTCTTAAGAGAAATTCATTCTTGATCACATTTAGCTTCTCACACTCTTATGTCTTGGGATTAGAGAGGATTGGGTAGAAGCTACTCTAAGGGAATTAAGGGTGAACCTCTATCGATTGAAACTCACTGAGGAGCAACAACATTTGAAAATCCAACAAATAAAAAAAGAGAATGGTTAGGAAATTTATTTTTTTTTGGCACATTTTAACATGTTTTAAGTATATGAGTTGGCTGCTAGTGTTGCATGAGGCGACCATCTAGGCTCGGCCTGCATGTGGTCTTCTGGTGGTTGCATGCGTAGTTGGAGGTCGGATCTATTCTCTTCTTCTCTAGAGCTTCTTGGGGGTGGGTTTTTTACGCTATTCGGGGGGGAGGTTCTTTTCTTTTGAAGCAGGTGTGTATTCTGGGGTAGTGGGGTTGTGATCTTGGTGTCCAATGGAGTGTGCCTTCATCGAAGGGCTCTTGGTTTTGATTTTGGCCTTGCTTGCTCATTTTGTGTTGTGTGCTCTTTGATGGATACTGGAGAATCTTCTAGGGTTTGTCCCAATATGGACTTCCGCTCTGCTTTTGGTTTGAAACCCTCTCCACAGGGTTCAAAGATTTTTGATAATAATCTTTTTTCGGTGGAACCTGAGAAAGTCGAGATGGGCTCGGCAGGGGGGCCTAGAATTCCAAAGATTAATGGGTGCCTCGAACGGTGTAAAGAGAGGCCGAGTGTAGTCATTCCAATGGAGATGTTGGCTGAAGACATTGATTATTATGCACGACATTCTCTTTATTGCAAATTCTTAGGTTTGAAAATTTCTTTGCAATTCTTGGATATGTGGGCTCAAAAGACATGGATGCCTGAGGGAGAGATGGAGATCCGCCTCCTGGCAAATAACTACTTCATGGTTACATTTGATTGCTTGGCTGATCGGAATAGGATTTTTGAAGGGGGCCCATATTTTTATAACCAGGTGGGCTTATTTATTAAGCCATGGCATGCTGGCTTCAACCCGGCAGAGGAACTTCCGAATCGGGTTCCGGTTTGGGTTCGTCTTCCAAGGCTCCCTGTGGAATGCTGGCGAGAGGATGTGTTGTGCCTATTAGCCTCGAAGCTGGGGAAACCTGTGGGTTCTTCTCAGCAAACACAATTCAAAAAGGTAATGACTTTTGCCCGGTTTTGTGTAGAAATTGATTTAAGTAAGCCATTGCCAGACTCTTTAGAAGTGAGTGCAGGAGATTATTCATGGGTGCAACAGCTGGATTATGAAACACTTCCTTTCCGTTGTCGTTTCTGTCATGAGTATGGTCACCTCCTGCGCAGATGTCCAAAGGCCAAGCCTTTGGAGGCTCAATCTTCTCAACCTTCGGCTAATCCACCTAGGGTGGATAAGGGCAAGGACCCCATTCAGGGTTCTAGGTGGTAGGGAAGATGGTTTTATTCCCGTTAGAGGCCAAAACAGAAATAAAGGTCATAAAAGGACTTTGAAGGACAGGCAGGAGGAGGACACCTTCAATAGGTTTGAGGTGCTGGAGGATCTTAGTCAACAGGAGGTGAACCCAGGATTTCTGGATCTAGATCATGGGACTTTGGATATTGATCAGCATGGCCCTTTGGTTGAGGCAATGCTTGCTCCCCAACAGGAGGGGGGTATGGGAGTGCCATGCTTAGATGAGGTCAGGAAAGATCCTGGTCAGGTAATACTCAACTCAGAGGTGATTATGGCTCCGCTTGCTGATGGGACTTTGGCTCTAGGGACAGATCGTCAAATGGGGGTTCAGGATGAGTTGGGTGGTAGTGCTGAGGTAGTGAAAGATAGTGTGGATAAGGTTCACCTCTTGCAGAAAGTTGGTCCAGAGGTGGGTAAGAAGAATATTAAGGCGTCCTCTCAGTTGGGTGTTCTGCAAAAAGTTCTCAAGAAGGGGGGGCCAGAGAAAATTTCTAAGCTGGGAAGGAAGAAGGATGAGGAAAAGATTAAGATGATAGGGGAGACTTTGGTGGAGTCGGGTCAGTCAAGACTCTGGATTCACATTTTTCATGCCCCTCGAAATGATAGTTCTCTCTTGGAATGTAAGGGGCTTGAACAGTGGCCCTAGACAAAAAGTTGTTCGGGATTTGATTAGGTGTCATTCGCCTGATGTTCTTTTTCTGCAGGAGACTAAGCTCTCTGTGGAGGGTATGATGGATTTAGTTCCTAAGTTATGGGGGAATGGTGGATGCCAATGCACTAGTCTTCTGGGTGGTGGCTTATGGAACCCGCGTAAGATCTGCCCCCTTTGGTGGGTGTCTTTTAAGTCCTCCCTTTCCATGGTGGCCTCTTGTTTTATGTCAAGGGAAATTGCTCTCTTCTCCAATGTGTATGCACCTGTGGAGTTGCAGGGCAAGCAACTTTTGTGGTCCAACATTCGTTTAGTTCACAACTTATTTCCTTACCATCCTTGGATTATTGGAGGTGATTTTAATGCTATCATGGAGCTTGCAGAGAAACGAGGTGGTATTGCAAGGCTGGAGGCTTCTGCATTATTGCTCCAGGACAATATCTCTGCTTTGAATCTTGTGGATATCAAGCCTGGCAATGGTCTTTTTACTTGGAATAATAGGAGAATTGGTGATGCTTCTATTTCTGAAAGACTTGATAGATTTTTGGTGTCTAGTTTTTGGGTGGGGGACAGGTGGTTGACTAGCTCTGAAATTTTGGATGGTCATGGTTCTGACCATTGGCCTATTAAGCTAGTGGTTGATGTGCCTCAATGGTGTGCTAGATAGACCTTTAAGTTCCAACTCATGTGGCTTAGGGATGAATCTCTTCATGATCTGCTCCCTGGTTGGTGGGATCAGGGGAAGCCAGCATATGGCACTGCCATGTACTCTTTCTCAAAGAGGCTCCAGTATGTTAAATACAGATTGAAAAGATGGAATAGGCAGCATTTTGGTAATTTATTTCAGGAAAAGCAAAAGGCGCGAGATAATCTAGACCTAATTACCAGACAAATTCAGATCAAGGCCTCTCAGAGGAGCTGAGTTTATTAGAGGTTGCTGCAACAAAAGAGCTTGAGGAATGGGAGTTAAGAGAAGAGATTTTTTGGAAACAAAAGTCTCGTATTGAATGGCTCCAGGCTGGGGATCGAAACACTACTTTCTTCCATAACTCAGTTAAGGATCGAAGACAAGGTAATGCTATTTCTTCTATTTTGTTGCCTGATGGGGAATCTTTGTCCTCTTCAGCCTCTATTTCAGCTGAATGCATTCAGTATTTCTCTACCCTTTTCTCTGAGGATTCGCCTCCTGCGGAGGAGGATGAAGCTAAAATTTTAGATTGTATCCCGAAGCTGGTGACTAATGAAATGAATGAATCATTGCTTGCTCCTATTACCTTGTCGGAGCTTGAGAAGGTTGTGTTCCAGATGAAGAAAGGTAAAGCTCCTGGGCCTGATGGATTCCCCATTGAATTTTTTCAGGAGTTCTGGGAAGTGGTTAAATTGGACCTTTTAGAGGTTGTCCAAGAATCCTTTATGCATAAACAAATGTTGAAGTCCCTAAATGCTACATTTTTAGCTCTTATTCCTAAGAAGATGGGAGCTAACTCCTTGGATTTGTTTAGGCCTATAGCACTATGTAATGTTGTGTATAAAATTATTACTAAGTTGATTACGGAAAGGCTGAAGCCTTGGCTTGATGACTTAATTTATGAAGAGTAGGGGGTTTTGTTGTTGGAAGACAGATCATGGATGGGGTGGTTATTGCTGCTAAGGCCATCCATTCTATGGAATCCTCAAAAGATAAATCTATGTTTATCAAGTTGGACATGGCTAAAGCATATGATCGTGTTAAATGGAGCTTTCTATTTAAAATCCTTGGACCTTTTGGCTTTGCTGAGGGTTGGATTGAATGGGTTAGGAGTTGTGTCACTTCCTCCTCCTTTTCGGTGCTTATCAATGGTGAGCCCACTTGTTTGTTTGGTGCTTCTAGAGGCCTTAGGCAGGGAGATCCCCTATCTCCTTACTTATTCATCCTCCTTGCGGAAGGCCTGGGAAGACTCATTCGTGCTCAGGTTGCTAGTGGCTTGCTTCAGGGATGGAGTTGGGGAGATGATATTCCCCCTCAGTCTCATCTGCAATTTGTAGATGATACTGCCTTGATGGGCAGGGCTAAGGTTGAGGAGGCTCTCAATTGGCATAGTGTTTTGGACAGTTACTTGGCAGCTTCTGGGCAGCGCATAAATGAGGGGAAGTCCTTCATATATTTCTTCCACACTCCTAAGGGTATTCAAAGGAGAATTGCTGGTATCCTTCGGTTTCAGATTGGCTCGCTTCCTTTTTCCTATCTTGGAATCCCTCTTGTTGTTCGCTCTCTCCCCAAAAGGTTTTGGCAAGAGACTCTTGATAAGTTTCAAAGATTGGTCAGTCATTGGACTTGCAGGTGGCTTTCTTCAGCAGGTAGAGTGACTCTTTTAAAGTCGGTGGTCCAGGCTCTTCCTGTTTATAAATGCTTTGTTCTTTCTGCTCCTTCAAGTTTTATTAGAGATTTCGAGAAATTGTCTCGTCAGTTTCTGTGGGCTGGTAATCTTCTTCATAGAAAATGGAGTCTAGTGAAGTGGGATGTTGTTTGTAGGCCAAAGCAGGAGGGGGGTCTTGGTTTACGATGGACTGATTTGAATGGGCAGGCCTTGGCTGCTAAGTTGTATTGGCGTTGGTGCTCTCAACAACATATGTGCTGGGCTAAAATTCTGACCTTCAAATATTTGGGGGCGGTAGAAAGTAGGGAGGTAGCAAGGTTCAATATGGAGGGGAAAGGCTCTGTGATCTGGAGTACCCTTAAACGTGGTGCCAAGCTGGTTAAATAGGGACTTTTTTGGATTTGTAATGGGGGTCGAGATGCTCTTTTCTGGCATGATTCTTGGGATGGACACCCACCCATTGTGTCATCTCATCCCCATCTCCAAGATTTGTGCCAGATTTTTGTGGAGGCGGGTTGGAGTCATGTGGCAGATTTCAAATCTCAACAATCTTTGGGTCAAATTTTTGTGTCTAGGTGGAAGAGCCCCTTGGATTGGCCTCCTGGTGGTGCGGTGGAGGATCGTCAAGAGCTTGCTAAGATTTTATCGGGTCGTGTCTGTAATTCTCTCCAAGGGGGTGATGTGCTTGCTTGGGGTCCTGACTTGAAAGGCAAATTTTTGGTTGCCTCTGGTTATCAGGTTTTGGATAAACAGGTTTTTGGAAGCTCCCAGGTTTCTTGGTGGAAGCATGTTTGGAATAAATTTGCTTGGCCTAAGTGTAATTTTTTCTCTTGGCTCGTGGTTCAAGGAAAGTGTCTTACTTGGGATAATCTTTGGAAACGAGGATTCCAGGGGCCCTCCATGTGCATTCTATGTGGTCAGCATGATGAATGCTTATCACATCTCTTTTTTCAGTGTTCTTTTGTTAAGACTATCTGGCATCACTGGTGGAATCTTTGGAGCTTACCGTGTTGCCATGTCTCTTCTTTGGAGGATTTTTGGAAGAGACAGGGTTCTTCTCCTGCTACAACCTCTTTTCTTAAAATTGCTTGGAGCATTGGTCCTAGTTTGATTGTTTGGAAAATTTGGTTGGAACGTAACAGAAGAATATTCTTGGATAAAAAATTGCTCATGGGGCAACTTTGGAGGCATATTCTTGGGGCTTTGCAGGAGACTTTGACTGCAAAGTGTGACTTGTCTGTGCCGATTGATCCTAGGGACTTGGGTGTTGTAAATTCCCTGGGTCTTGCCACAGGGGAGAAGAGTATTTTGAGCAAAGTGCATCGTAGGCGAGGGCATGAGAGGGTTGCTCGTGAGGGCTTTTGGTTCCCACCTGCTCTAGGGGAGTTGAAAATTCATACGGATGGGTCATCTAGGGGTAACCCTGGGCATGTTGGGGTTGGTGGTATTGGTAGAGACAGCCTTGGAGTGGTGTTTTTCTTCTTTTCTATGTATCATGGTTTTCAAACTAATAATCTTATGGAGGCAAGTGCTATTCTCTTGGCGATTGAGCGTGCAGTTACCCTTGGATGGCAGTGGATTGTTTGTGAAGCTGATTCTCAGGTGGTTATTGATATGTTGAATAATCAAAATTTGGAGGATGCGAATTGGCAGCTAGCTGTGGTTGTCAAACAGATTATTTCTCTGTGCTCTACCTTGGAGTCCATTGTTTTCTGCCATATTCCACGGGAGTGGAATAGGGTGGCTGATGGGCTGGCTAGATGGGCATCAAAAAAGACTGATTCTTGGTCTGTGGATGATTGGGGCAATCTCCCTGCTGATATGGCCCCTGTTCTTGAGGAGTGGGTTGCTGAGGATATGAGGTGCTTCTTGGGTGTGAATTAATTCTTGTTGTTTTTGGCCCCTTGTGGCTTCTTTCTTTGGACTTTGTATTGCTGTTATGATTCAATAAAGTTTTTACCCTCCTTTTATTAAAAAAAAACATGTTTTAAGTTGAAAAACATCACCTTGACTTATTCCTAGAAAAAAATAGCCAACATCTTGAAGTTATACACTCCTTTACAATGGAAACTCACAATATAATCACCACCACAACTCTACATAGTTTCATGAGAGAAAACTCCCATACTACCAAAACCATAATAAATAGCATCACAAACCTCATTGAAACATTTAGGTTGCTCTTCCCTTGGGAAGATGGTAGTCCTCTAGACACTCCCCTATTCTATTTTCTCTTTTCAGGTGGACAAGAGTTATATGGCCATATGTATAGAGTCACACATGAGAAATGAAAATGCCTCTCCACTTTAAATTATGCACACTAATGGCGAGTCAAATTTGGTAAAAATAGAAATAGATTCATACATATATTATAACTAGTGTAAAGCGAAGGGATGTAACACTATTTAAGTAAGATAATTAAAAATATGTTGATGGATAATGTTTATTGTGATACAATTTTTATGATGTAAAAAAATGGGTTCCATTTTAATGTGTATGTTACAAATTCAAACTTATAAAAACATAAGATATTTTCAAATTTAAAATATTGCATTTGTCTAAAAGCTATAAGATATATTAAAACTAGAG
This sequence comes from Sequoia sempervirens, assembly GCA_007258455.2. Lineage (NCBI taxonomy): Eukaryota > Viridiplantae > Streptophyta > Pinopsida > Cupressales > Cupressaceae > Sequoia > Sequoia sempervirens. Next base: position 44,823 of record VDFB02291976.1, read on the forward strand.
ATTATAATCTAGTCCGCATGGTTCTTACAAGGAAATGAACAATAACAATAATAAATAGAGATTTTTTTTTTCTAGATATAATATTTAGGGCTACTATTGGGGCCCAACCCTTGAAACTAAATAAAATTCATATAATATAGCCATATCTAGCCAAGATAACTCTATTCTATAACTATGTCTATACTCGAAATTATCTTAAAATGCTATCATAGTAAATATAGGAATATAAAAAAAGTTTCAAAAGTAAAAATGTGCTACCACATAAATACAAACATAACACAATGTGACACCACCTTGAAAAAAAAAACCCACACATCTTTACTAACTACAACATCCTATTAATCAGTCACAAATTCCTCAAAATACACAATTGAAACAAGTGATTCACCCATATATATGATGCTTTGGAATGCACCTGATAGTTGTAGAAACATCAACTTGAAGAACATATTATTAGTATGGCGTAAATAGATGTCATAGAAAACTAGAACAAAATAGTCAATTTCTATCTTTGTACTATCATTTTTAAGAGATACTAAAAACCACTAAAACCTTACATATTTCCTAACAAAAGGGCCCTCAAGACTCCTAGTTCTCTTCAATGTTCATTTGTTTCTTCCTACCAATACATTTTAACTACTATCTAGTTCACAAAATCCTCTCACTTAGGCCTTAATACCTCCTTCTACTTGGCTCCCTTAGGCTCATCTATAATCTCAATTAATTCCATATCTCTAAATTGATCTAGTGTGAAAGTATTCAACAAGAAAAGTGTTAACTTCATATCAAGGATGATATAGGCCAAATCAAAAATGAAATACCCTAGCCATTTTTGACATATTATCAATCTTTAGTCCCTTCTCTCATAATACTCAATGAGGAAACCCTAACATCACATCATTCTCACAATGGAAATTATGGTTAGGATGATAGTATGATAGTTGAAAACCATGCTTGATAATATTTACTTTGCCTACACTTCTTTTGCACCATACCCACTAAAAATAAACCACCACCACTTGCAAGATAAAAAACTAAGAAAGTAAGACACTAGACCCACGTTGTAACAATAGAATGTAGATATAATCCAATTATAGTACAACACATGGAGAGAAGATGGTGAAGAGCAGAAAGAAGAGCGGGAAGAAGAGTGGTTGCAGTTGTTTGAACTTGGATGAGGATGGAGGTGGGGATGAAGATGCAGAGGCAGATGGGTTGTTAGGTTTGTGGGGTCTTTTTTGAGCTTCTGTCAACCTTGTTTTGCAGGATCTTGTGTCTAAGATCCTTTTGGTGTCCTGGCAAAGCGATCTGGATGAGAGTCCTTGTTTCTTCTTGACTAATGGTGTGTCTGTTGTGGAGCCTAGTTTTGTTGGCACGGTGGTTGGTTTCTATGGTCTATACCTCTCCTCTACAGACCTTTGTCTTTGGTTTTTGGTTGAGGCAAGTAGTTTGCAGGGTTCCTATCTTGCGTTCTCCTCATTTCTTGCCTTGAGTGGTGACCCCCTGTTCTATTGGCTCGATGTCTTTGTTCTGGGTCATCCATTTTTCCTGGGTGTGGTTTGTTTTTTCTCTTTCCCATGTGTTGGGTTTGGGATTATTCTTTGTTCGGGCCTCGGTTGGTTCTGGGTCATAGGTCTTGGTCTCCACCATTGTTCTGGAGTAGGGTGTTTTTGTGATCCCTTGTTCTAGTGGTTGGGGATTTTTCATGGTGGTTGTTGGAGGTCTTGTTGCTCTATTTTTTTATTTATTTCTCAGTGTTGGGTGGTTCTTCAAGCCTCCCTCATTTTCCCACCTGCTCATACTCTTTTTGGGAGTGTTCTTGATCCTCTATTGGGGTTTCGTGTTGTTGATGGAGTTCCTCTGTGGTGGATGGCTTGTGGAGGAGGATTTTTTTATGGGCCATCTTGAGTTTCTTCTTCTATCTTTTGACCTTGTTCTGAGGTTCTATTTGATAGTTCAGAAGTGGTTGTGGACGTTGTTATTGTCCCTTTCTCTTAAGCTCTCTATGGGAGCTATTATGGCCCCCTCCTAGTTTATTTTCTTAGTTTTTTATGAGGGGCTTGGTCAGTTTTTTTGGCATGTGGTTTGTGCTGGTGGTATCCTTGGCTAGTTCCTTGGTTTTTAACTCTCAGTTTCTGTAGAGGGTTATTTACCCCCTTTGGTGCTCTTAAGTTCATTTTGTAGATTGGGGGTGTTTTTTTCCTAACGGTTGGGCTCCTTCAAATGGTGATGCTTAAGGCCTAGAAGTTTCTTCTCTTAAGATTGGATGTGTTGTGCTCTTTTCCTTCTTCTATGCTATAGTTTGCTGCTAGGCCAAAGGATTTCTAGACTTTCCCTTCTATGGGTGTAGCTGCTTTCTATCAGGTTCTACAACTGATGTCTTCTATGGAGGTGGAGCTCTTCCATATTGAGGTGGAAAGGGCTATTGTGGATTGTGTGGGAAGCTCAATGTCTTGCAGTGAAGGTTCTCTCTTCATCCTCTCCTATAGAGGGGTGCCCTCTCCTATTGAGGTGGAGGTTGGGTTGGTGTTTCTAGTTGATTGGTGTTGGGAGTTGGTTTGTTGTAGCTCGAGTACTTTGTTGCCTGAATGTTTCAGGCAGTTTCTTTTATTTTCTTTGGGTTTAAGGTCCCCACCAAAACCTAATTGTAAAGGGTTTATGGTCCCTTCAAAACCTATTATGGGGTCAAGGTCCCTGAAAAACTTGGTTAAGGGTTTAAGGTCCCTTCAAAAACCTTTGGGTGGAAGGTCCCAACTCTAGCTAATCTATGGGTTCAAGGTCCCTGTAAAACCTTTATGCAACATGAGCTTTCTATATACACCTAAAAATGGTCTGGATAATCTAATTAATTAAATATGATTTATTTGATTAATTAACCTTTAATTCCTCTACTATTAAATAAATAGAAATATTTATTTATATAGTTCACTTTTAATTCTTCCATCTTTATTATATTATTTCCTCTTAATTAAATAAAAATTTAATACTTTGTTTTATTTAATTATTATTATCAAATTCTTCTATAATTATCTTCCATCTTAATCACATCATTTCATCTAAATTAAATTAGCAAGTTTTTTAATTCCTCTAATATAGTTCACTTTTCATTCCTCTACTATTAAATAAATAGAAATATTTATTTATATAGTTCACTTTTAATTCTTCTATCTTTATTATATTATTTCCTCTTAATTAAATAAAAAAAATTAATACTTTGTTTTATTTAATTACTATTATCAAATTCTTCTATAATTATCTTCCATCTTAATCACAACATTTCATCTAAATTAAATTAGCAAGTTTCATACTTTTTTTTATTTAATTATCATATCTATTTAATAAACATAGACTTTTATAGTTTGTTTTATTAAATTAAATATCTTCTTTTCCTAAATTGAATAAATCTAAATATTCAATTGAACTATATTTCTACAGCTAATCATATCTACCTACCATTTGTGGGGAGGAACAATCTCCCTAATCATCTCAGGTTTCTTCATCCTTCACCATTCAATCCTTCAGATCAAATCCAAACCTTTGCTTTGTTGCCCCTTCACAAATGTGCTGTCGGGAATCTATAAATACAACCTCTGTCTATAGGAAAAGGATCCCAACTTTGTGCAAACTTATTCTGTAGAAATATCAATTGAGAAATCAAGCATTTTAGCAAACAGCAATAGAAAATAACATATCATTTAGTTTATAATCATGTCTTTCATCATAGATTGCATTTTAATATAGCTTCCATTATCATGTCACAACATATAGCTTTCATTATCAACAATCAGTATCATAGCTTTTTACATCATATAGCTTGCATATCATTTAAAAATCATATAGCTTATCATTCTCATTCTCTAGATTGGCATTTTAACAGTCACAATGCTTACGAAATCTGAGAGCCCCGTGATTTAATAAATCTTTGGAGATAGAGAGCAATATGATGCTTTTAGTAGATTCTTGCTTAAATTAGATTAATCTTTGTTTAGATCTATTGATATAATGTCTTATTTATTGTGTTGATTATCATTTACTCACATTTTACTCACCGCCATAAATTGGCACCCACCATGGGGCCCAAAAACCCCATTTTAACATCTTTTTTTGAAAAGTACACTTGCAGGCTTCTGACGTGTTTTGTCTAAGTGCAATTGAGAGTTTTTTTGGTGCATATGATAGATATTCTAGCATATATGAGCATTGTTCTGGCGTAGTCACAGAATGCTCCCGTGCATCTGACCTTTGTTTCAGCGCACCCGAGTTTCTGTTTCATCAAACATGGGGTTTTCTTTTAGCGCATAGACCTTTTATTTTGGTGCACCCATCAATTTCTATAATGCATAGAACTATTATTATAGTGCATTTACATTTTGTTTTAGTGCATATGATAACTGTTGTGGTGCATCTAAGTACTTTAGAAGAACCATAAAAATTCGACAATAAATCACTATTTTTTGTGTTCCAAGTACAAAAATACCCTTGTCAAAGACGATGGTCAAAAAAATTTACACTGGTCAAAGACAAAAACTTGCAAATTACTAATAATGTTTGTAGGAATTTTAATTTGATTATTGTCTTTCCTTTGGTTAAGATAGTGAATCTAGCTTAATTAATCAACTAGTTTGAACCCCATGTTCTCTGTGTTTCGAAAGCAATAGGCTTATGCTCTCCCCTTAACTGGGTGATCAGAATGCTAGACTTGCTATCCTGCTTTATTAAATCCTTTAGGAGGCCTGTCATAGTGGGAAAAAGTACTCACCCTATGGGAACAACCTAGGTGGGAACAACCTAAGTGGGAACAACCAAAGCCAAGTTTTCCAACCCACTCTAATAAAAAATGAATTTGGGGAAACCCACAATTCAACAAAAGTGTGCAAGATAACCATCCCCAAAATTTTTGTTCTAAAGATTGGGAGGTCTCCTGAGGGAGTTTATCATTTTCTGCTTCAAATGGATACCCTATCTATGAACTTTAGTGTAGAATCCAACCATGTCAGTTTCTGAACACTTTTTATCTCATGGTGCAAGGGGAGGGAAGAATTTTCCCCCAAGACACTCACCATATAACTATCAAAGACCCTAGCCAAAAGTGGAGGATTCGACTTTGGTTAAGACTAGAGAAAGGAAAAAACATGAGCACCCTGTAGGGGGTGACAAGGATGTGTGAGCTATCTAAGTGACCTTTTTGAGATAGAAAAGTGCTTGAATTCTTTGTATTTGTGTCAAACCTATGGAAATTGAAAGAATCGGACCTTATTCTAGAACACCCACTACATGTTTAATGCATATAATTTGAAACAACTGTTCACAATCTGGTTTTAGTGTGTGAAGTTATTTTCAAAGGTATCATCCAATTAGATCATCAAAATTTGAGATTTTCAAGCAAAATACCTATCCACCATCTTCACTAGTTAGAAAATTACACCCTGGAATTAATCATTTTACTGAGAAAAACCAGAATAAAACTATGAACATGTTGATAACTTCTAGTTTAGCGCAACCAACCTCTATTTTAGTACATACATCTAGTCTTTCAGTGCATTTGTCGTTCAAATAGTGCATACAAATATTGTTTTAGCACATTTGTCTTATCTTACAATGCATCTACACAATCTATCACCATAATTTTTCTAGTATCTTGGCACAACCAAACTATGTTTTAGCGCATCTACCAAGTCTTTTTGTGCATGTACCCAATTTGTCAGTGCATACACCCTATTTTATAGTGCATTCACCTTATTTGACAGTGCATTCACCCTGTCTGACAATGCATACACCCTATCTTCCAGTACATCCACAGTCTGTTTTAGCACATCCACAAAATGAAAAAAAAAAAAGAACTATTTTCCCATCATCCAGACAGTTAACATCAAAATCTGGATTTTTATCAGAACAAAAACATTTTCTCAGTCCAACCAGTGTCTTAAACTTGGAAAAATAGGACCTTGCAATCCAAATTCTTTCAAATTTTACCAAGATCTTACAATTTTAAAGTGCCTAATCACCAAACACAACTTTTGATTATTACATTAAGTTTCATTATCAGGATCAATCATCCTACAATCATGAAATGAAACAAAATAATTAGGATTTTAACTTGGTCTCATCAATAGAATTTATCATTCTATTCAACTTAAGTTAATACCATTGGTACTCACCCAAACAAAAAGATCAAAGTTTCATGAAAATAACAACACTTGTATGCCAATTTTGACAAGGTTACAAAGACAGAAACTTAGAGAAAAAGAAATTGAAACACCAAATACCATGGCTGAAGAAAATCCCTTTCACAGATTCCACCAAAATGATGCAAATGAAATAACCCAAGAGGCTATCCAAAGGACACAACAAGATCCCAATTTCCATAAATTTATTGAATTTTTTTTAGAACAAGATATGGAAAAATACCTTTTGATGCTAGTTGAACTAGGTGCAAAACTTCCAAAGGACTTTGACATCAATCAACTAAAAGAAGCACCTAGAGTAGCTGTAACTGAACCACAAAACATAGATCAAGTGGTTGCCCTAACCCATCAAATGCAAAACTTGCAACAACTTCAAGATATGCAAAAGGTGTTAGAGTAATAAGTTAATATGCTTAATTAATTATATCATATTGATTAATTAATTAAGTCACTTATTCCTTTAGTTACTTAAGCTAAACTTAGGCACATTAATAATTGATTAATTATTAATTGTGCACACTAGGGTTTCATTTAGGGTTTCCCTTTTAGGGTTTCTTGATCTCCTTCATAAGGATTGATCTCTATGTAATCATTGATTCTCTTAATGCATTTTCACTTTGAGGGTTATAGAACATCTTCTTTGGTTCTGCATGTCTTTTGCATGTGACAGGTTATTGCATGCAGGTGATCTTGGTTTACTAACATGGTATCAGAGCTCCAGACCTGCAGCTGCTTGTTCGTGATATGAAGATATGGCTTCTCTGTGAGTTTCAAGTGCAAGGGTTTCCACAGGCATCTTTTCTGCAAGATCAGGGGTAGCTATTTTTTCAAGACACTATGGGCTCAAACGGACGTCGCCATCGCGTTCGCAGCATCCCAAAACCCTAGAAACACCTATCAAATCATCGATTTTGGTGTAGTTGATCCGAGAGGCAAAAAAAATTGTCTAGGGGCCGTACGGCCTCCCAGGCACAATTTTTGAAGCACGAAAAACGAAAAAAATTCAAAAAGTCATTTTTTCGAGATTTGAGCTGGCGCTTGTAGTATACAAGGTTCCCACCACCGGGTGGCCACCAGGCGGCCACCCAAACGCCGCCCCCGCCCCACTACGCCACCAACCCACTACCAGCTACATCCAATGCCCGGATGGTTGCCCAGCCCCTGAGCGCTCAACTGCTTGTAGCCAGGGTCCTATGGTGGACCAAGGGCCTGCGCCTAGTACCCGAAGACTGTAAAATATTCTGGCATCAAGGAATATTCCAAAATCCAGAGAATATTCTAGTCGCCGCCTGGAGAATATTCCGACAGCAGCAACATCTTCCATCGGTTGTCAAATTTTTTTGCAGGAGGGAGATTTTTTGTGCCGATGGCCAGATGGCTGTCAAATTTTTTGCCATGATGTGCTGATTTCAGCATGACATCACCCGACCGTATGGCCCTCTTTGCCCCTCCTAGCCCTATTTTTCCCTAAAAGAGTAGTTTTTTTCTTTTGGTCATAACTTGGGCATACGGTATCAAAATCGGGCAAACAAGATATTGCCGGAAAGCTAGTTCCGAGCACTTTCCAGTGATGTAGTTTATTTTATAATATTTTTCTATTTTACTAAATTTATTGCTGTTTGAAGTCAGATGTTTATTTTATGCTTTGAGCTCATAACTTTTTGCCACGATCTCTGATTTTCGCTATCTTTGCGGCGTTGGAAAGGTATTAAGGAGCTCTATGTTGCTGTCCATGCACTTTTTCTATATCTATCCTAGGTTGATCACTTAGTCCATATTTGGCCTGATGGGTTGTTTGGTGATTACTTGGATGTTTTGGCAGTTGGGAGAGTGCATCTTGCATCTTTGCACTTCGTTTTTAGTAATACATCATTCAATAATTGCTTGCTGCTTCATAGATTCCAGAGTTGTTCCCGTTTGGAGTTTTCGAGTGTTCCGTGGCATCGGGTTTTCTGTTGCTTTATCATGATTCCTTGAGTCAATCAGTGACTCTCATCCGGTTTCAGTAGTATACAGAAGAATCTTTCCTTGCTTGCCAGTATCAGGTTCCAGTGTTACTCTACAGAGTTCTTCTAGTGCTTCTTTGTAGCATGACATCTCATTGTAAGGGGGGTTTTGTCCCACTGGGTTTTTCCTTCTCTTACTCATTCTTGCATTTGTAAATGGGTACCTGATCAGGCCTAGTTGTCGGGACCCATCTTTGCTTTCATGCATCTTATTCTAGTGTTTTAGCTTCTTCCTAAGTTCATCTTAAGGGGGGGTGTTAGAGTAATAAGTTATTATGCTTAATTAATTATATCATATTGATTAATTAATTAAGTCACTTATTCCTTTAGTTACTTAAGCTAAAATTAGGCACATTAATAATTGATTAATTATTAATTGTGCACACTAGGGTTTCATTTAGGGTTTCTTGATCTCCTTCATAAGGATTGATCTCTATGTAATCATTGATTCTCTTAATGCATTTTCACTTTGAGGTTTATAGAAACCTCTTCTTTGGTTTTGCATGTCTTTTGCATGTGACAGGTTATTGCATGCAGGTGATCTTGGTTTACTAACAAAGGGAACCACGAATAGGTACTCATTACAAGACATTTTTCCTTATCCTTTTGATCCAAGTGTGGACATGATACCATTTCCTAGACATTGCAAATTCTCAAAATACAACAAGTACAATGGTAAAATGGTTCCAATTGATCATGTGAGGGAATTTAGAACCAGGAGTTTAGATTTTTCACAAGAGGAAACTTATCTAATGAGGTTATTTCCAAGGAGCTTAGGAGGTTAATGTATGGAATGGTTCTCTAAATTACAACCAGGAATTTGATCTTTTGAAGAACTAGTCAACAGGTTTATCTCACAATTTTCCTATAATATTCAACATGAGATAACAATAAAGGAGCTTTACAATAAGAAACAAAAGAAAGGTGAAACATTCCTCTCATTTCTACAATGATGGCGAAGGTTGTTTTCTAGATATCATCGTTCCATACCTAAAGAGGAAAAGATGAAACTATTCATTGACAACCTAATTGATGACATGAGCTACAAGCTTGAACTACAATGCCCCCTACATTTGAGAAAGTAATTGAAAATGGACTCAAGATTGAAGAAGGCTTGGTCAAAAGAGGGGTAATAAAACATTACAACGAAGGATCAAACAATACAAATTCCCCAAATCACTATAACAACAATGATAAACCCAAGCTTTGGAAAAAGAATAGAAATACTGGTAACAATGATGCTGCAAATGAAACACAAAATGTGAAACCGGTATTTAACTTCACGACAACAACTACAAAGACCAATCAAAACAATGACCAAAACATCAATCAAAATTTCAATCAAAACAATAATCCTAACAATGGAGAATCTAAACCACAATCATATCAAAAACCATCAAATCGAAGAAGATTCACACCATTAGGGAAAACACTAGAATCAACAATGAGAAAATTTCTTGAATCAAGAAATTGGGAACCAAAAGTAAAATAATCATGGTGGAATGACACAGACTATTGTGACTTTCATAAGAACAAAGGACATAAAACGAATGATTGTATGTAGTTGAAACATCTAGTACAAGATTTGATTGAAAATAGGAAGGTATTTGTAGAAGGACATCAAATGGACAATGATCATAGTGCATTTAAAAATCCTTTACCAAATTATGAAAACAAAGAATCTTCTTCTGCAAACAATAAAGGTAAGACTGTAAACTACATTTATGACAACACAATTCATTGTATTTTTATGGTTGAGAAGAATGATACCAATGATAATCGAATTGATAACATTGGAATCAATGGCATTATACCATTAAATCTGATCCCAAACATGGTCCCATCAAGTAATCAAATTAATGCCATAAAAATCAGGGAAAACCAAGATCATCAACCAGTCAATGTGACAACAAGGGGGCAATCCAAGGTAATATTGAAAGGAGTTTCATCTAAAACCATTGCTACTCCTTCAAATGAGTACAACATATTTGATCAACTACAAAAAATACTAGCACAAATATCAATTCTGGAACTCCTTAAAATCTCACCATCTCATAAGGAGGTTTTGGAACAAGCTCTTGTGGCCACAACAGTACCCCATAATTTGGATGTTTGTCAATTCCAGGCTATGGTGGGACACTTAACCACGCCTCACTACCTATCATTTTCCAAACAAGATGATGTATCACTTACTCATCCGCATAATGCTGCCCTTCATATGAAGTTTTAATCCATAAATACTGAGTAAAGTGTGTCTTAATAGATAGTGGAGTTGGTTTAAACATTTGCACTTTGAAACTAATTTGTGCAATAGGATATTTTTATAACGCTATTGATGCCAGAAGGAAAATCACAATAAAATCCTATGACAATCCAAGGGATTGATTGTATTGCCTATTCAAGTGGGACCAATTGTGAAGAATATAGTTTTCCAAGTGTTAGACAAAGAGTTGACTTATAATATACTCTTGGGATGTCCTTGGATTCATGAAATGCAAGCAGTACCTTCAACTTATCATCAGTGTTTAAAGTTTCCTGTCAATGGACAAGAAATCACTATTTCAGCTAACTACAACAATCCCCAATATTGTAGCACGCTTAAAACAACTCAAGACACTTTTGTGCCATATAATAGGGAAGCAAACACTTCTAGTTCATCTAATAGTGAAAGGAAACTAAACGTTGTATATAAATGGGTTGAGAAAAAGGACCAGTCAAAAGAGACAAGTGTTTCTGACTCCACTATATCAAACAATGAAGCTCAATTGGATTCTCTATCACAACAATTCGAAGAAAAAATCTAGTTAAAAGACAAAGGCATGGGAGAGTATTCCATTGAACAATCTTTATCTTTTTCACAGTTGTTGCCATCTCCAAAATCATATGGGAAACCATCAACATCAACACAGCCATCATCACAACCTACCATGGTTTTAAATGATAGATTTGTAAAGGAAGGTACTTTAGAGGACGGATCTGAAGATAAAGGCATCCTCAATTGGCTCTACAAAGATGAGGAAGTATCTACATTGGCAACTATCAACATAAAGACATATCAATATGGAAAGGGAAAAACAATATTAGATAAAATGGGGTATGAAGGACAAGGACCTATTGGAAAAAGAAAAGAAGGCATTGTAGAACCCATCCAACCTCTCACGCTTTAGCCGAAGGACAAAACAAGACTGGGTTATATAGGGGAAACAAAAGAAGAAAACACTCATAGAGCTGTTGAGAGAATCCTTCAAATGCGGGATAGCTCTGAAATAGATTCTAATGAGTATGAGTTGGATTATTTATTGGAAACATCATATAAATACATACCAATTGATTTCATAAAATAGTATACACCCATATGCAGGGAGGGACAAATCTCAGGAACTAGACCCCTTGTATTTGGATCACAAAATATCGATGACTCAAGTGAGGATGGACAAATATCGAGTGACATAGATGAATTGGAAGAGAGTATTATCATAGACCTTGACATCACCACTGACACCTTTGGCAACATTGCTATCCGAACCCTTACTGTTGTTGACCTTAGCCAATCTGATGACCTTTTACCCTTAATCCATCCCAAACTTATTGACTAGGAACCAACTAAACCTATCAATATTCCTATCTTTGTGAATGATGATGCTATCATAAATTTCCTTTGTTGTGATGAACCTAACACAAGTTATATTCATAAATCTCATAACAATGCTTTGAATCAGGAGGGTGTCAAATTTTCCAGTTGCAAAATTGAAAATAAGACTAAAGAATCTAATGGTGAAAACCATTTAATGGCAGCATTAGATCTCAAAAAAGTAAAAATAAAGAACACATCTGATGGTGAAAACCTCTCTGAGGCACCAAAAGATGGGAGATTTGACACCCTTCCAGAACACTATCATGAAAGATCATTAGTGTTGATGGAGCCTACACAATCTATCAATATTGGCACAACATAAAAAGAAAAGACTTTACATCTAGAAACATCTATGATTGAACAAGAAAATCCAAAATTCACCAAGTTCTTTGAAGAAAGACACATTAACTTTGCTTGGTCTTACTCTGATATGCTAGGTTTAGATCTAGATCTTCTAGTGCATCATTTATCTCTACCATCTGGGATAAAACCAATAAAACAAAAACTAAGGAAAATGCATCCGCATATCGCCAAGGCTGAGTTAAAAAAGTTGTTAGATGCAGGATTCATTAGATCTATTGATTACGCTAAGTGGATTTCTAATATTGTACCTATTTCTAAACTAGATAATAGTATTAGAATATGTACTAACTTCAAAGATCTCAACAAGGCATGTCTAAAGGACGATTTTCCTTTTCCAAACATTGACATTATTATTGACTTAATAGTAGGACATGCCATGTTATCACTAATGGATGGCTTCTTAGGGTATAACCAAATCAAAAGAGCACTAGAGGATCAGGAGAAAATAACATTCACATGTCCATGGGGAACATTCTGTTGGAATGTCATGCCCTTTGGGTTGAAAAATGTAGGTGCCACATATCAGTGAGCAATGACCACCATCTTCCATGACATGATGCATACCTTTATGGAGGATTATGTGGATGATATATTAGCAAAGTCATATACCAGAGAAGGGCATCTAGAGATCCTGGATAAAATTTTTACCAGATTAGAGAAGTTCAATGTCAGATTAAATCCTAAGAAATGTGTGTTTGGTGTAACATCAGCAAAGCTCCTAGGATACATACTGTTAGAAAAGGATATCAAAGTGGATCCCACCAAGGTCAAGGTTATAATGGAAATGTCTCCACCAAAGAATATAAGTCAACTACAATCTCTACAGGGAAAGCTATAATCAATCAGGAGATTTCTCTCCCAATTAGCAGACAAAAGTCATCCATTCAATCATTTTCTACATAAGAATGTCTCTTTCAAATGTGATCAAAGATGTGAAACAACTTTCAATCAAATAAAGCAATATCTGATGTCACCCCCCATATTGATGCCACCTACGGAAGATAGACCCTTATTACTATACATTGCAACAACTGAGATTTCTTTGGGAGCTCTATTAGCATAGGAAGATCCTAAGGGAATGGAACAATTTGTCTATTATATCAATAGGACTTTGAATGGTTATGAGATAAATTACACCTTCATCGAAAAATATTGTTTGGTGGTGGTATTTTCTACTCAGTAGTTGTGGAATTAGATGTTAACCCACACAGGAAAACTCATAGCAAAGATTGAACCATTAAAATATTTACTCAACAGAGATTCCTTAATAGGAAGACTAGCCAAGTGGGTCATGAGCTTAAGTGAATTTGATATCCAGTATGTGGATAGAAGAGCCATCAAGGGTTAGGTGATATTTGATCAGTTAGTTGAAGCTCCATTACTAGATGATCGTTCAATGAACATTGAGTTTCCTAATGTAGACATTCTTACAATGACAACAAAACAATGGAGGCTTTATTTTGATGGGTCCTACACACAACGTGGGTCGGGTGCGAGAATCCTATTTGTTACACCTCAAGGACATATCATCCCAAAGTCCTATAGACTCATGTTTCCATGTACAAATAATGTATCAGAATACATGACATTAATCATTGGCATCAAAGTGGCAGTTGAATGGAAAATCATAGAGCTACAAGTATATGGAGATTCACAACTAGTCATTTATCAGGTAAATGATGAATATTAGACAAAATATGAGAAGTTGATGTTGTATAAGAAAATGGTGGATGATCTCAAAAATTAATTTGTGGATATCAAGTTTGAAAAAATTCCCAGGGCATAAAATAAAGTTGCAGATGCTATGGTAATGATTACTTCTCTCTTACAGTTGCCAGAAAAGTGAGGTCGTTATGAGTTTATGGTGGAAAAAGAGTCTAACCATGCTTATGATAATCCATAATCTCAAACCATATGCCAATTATTTGAAATTGAATCCTAAAATTATGGAAAGACCTACGCTTACCTAAAAGATAATATCCTTCCTCCTGATCCTTCCAGAAACTAGAAACACAACTTCATTCGCCAAACTGCACTACATACCTTAATTGCTGACATACTTTACTGTCGAGGTCTAGATGGTACTCTCCTTCGATGTCTAAAACATAACAAGTCTAAGACGTCTTTACATGAGGTTCATGAAGGTATTTGTGGAACTCATTCAAGCAAACTAACCCTAGCAAAGAAACTCCTATGTTTGGGGTATTACTAGCCGAACATGGAGAAGGAGTATTTTTAGTTTGTTAAGAAGTGTGAAAAATGTCAAATACATGGTAACCTAATTCATGCACCGACACAATAATTGCAACCGTTCACTTCAACATGGCCCTTTTGGCTGTGGGGACTAGACCTGGTAGGAAAGATTAATCTTTCTTCCAATGAACACAAATTTATAATCACAACAACAAAGTACTTTACAAAGTGGATAAGTGTGGTTCCCTTAACAACAATCACTGGAAAATAGATTTCTTCTTTCATACTAAATTACCTCATATGTAGGTATGGAATTCCTCAGTCCATTTTCATAGATAATGCTTGACCTTTTAAGAATCAGGATGTTTAGGAACTGTGTGAGAAGTTTCATATCCAACATAATTTTTCAACACTGTACTATCCTCAAGGAAATGGCCAGGTAGAGGCTTCAAACAAAACCATTCTAAAAATACTAAAGAAGATTGTCAACGATGTTGGACGTGATTGGCATGTTCAATTAAATCCTGCTCTTTGGGCATACCAAACCAACATCAGAACACCTATAGGAGCTACACCATATGCCTTGGTATATTGATTAGAGGCCATACTACCTATTGAGGTTGAAATACCATCACTATTTGTGTCACTAAAGGGAATTATTTCAGATGAGGATTATAGAGTGTCTAGACTTCAAGAACTAGAACTATTGGATGAACGTCATCAACATGTTGTGAACCATTTGAAGGCATATCAACAAAGTGTGTCCATAAGCTACAATAACAGGGTAAAACCTAAAACATTTCACGTTGGTGATTTGGTCCTAAGAGAAAACCCTTAGAATCAACAAGACAGAAAAGAAACAGAACTTTGAACCTAACTGGCTAGGTCCCTTTGTTATCATATCCATCTATGGATCTGGAGTCTATCGACTGTCTACACCTAAAGGGGATTTGTTTGATGAACCTATCAACAATATCCATCTCAAGAAATTCTATACCTAAATCATCTAGTGCATGGGAAAATGGTCACCTTGATGAAAACCTAGCAAACAAGCGTCATGGTGATAGAAAAATACAAAAAAAATGAAAAAAATGAAAAAAAAGTGAAAAAGAGAAAAATACCAAAAAGGTCATAAACTCGAAGAAGTGCAATAAAATAAGAAGTAATTGAAACACGGAAACAAAGCTACTTGTGATTTAAACTATCTTTTCCATCTACTTGAGACATATCTTGATCTTACACTTTCACCATCATTCCGTTTATCTTTTGTAGAGGGACCTCTTGTACATATCCTGGAAAAATGGTTGTGTCTCACCCTAGCTTGGGGGAAAATCCTGAACTCACTGGGGCCAATAAAATTGAGCTTAAACAAATAGACAAACAGTAGTATGACAACATAGCAAACACAATGATCATTGGGAAACTCAACATTGAACATACATCAAACATCAAAACATTTCAGGAAATCAACCATCCACATCAAAACGGTTGAAATCATATCAATCTAAACAACTGTAGATGGATGATACTCTTTTGAATAATGATTTTATCACTTTAGCTTGAATGTTCAAATGTTGTACTTCAATTTTTGTTATCAATTCTTTGGAGAAACTCAATGATGTATTGAACTAGAGAAGCGAGGAAGGAGAATGGTATTTTATTTTTCTACTGTATGTGAGTTAATCATTCTTATTGTGTGAATTGTCATGAGACGTGCTCTACAAAGTATCACTAATGACATTCTGAATTCACATAGTAAAATGATTGATTATTGTCTATTTATGCAAGAAATGCTTAGGACATCTCGGTTTAATTATACCTAGATGCTTTTGTTAACTTGCAATATCAAAAATCATGAAAGTAGTTCTTAGGTCATCATTGGTCTACATTATACCATTGATGCTTGTACTCACTTTCAACATTTTAAAAGCTCAATGATGATAAAAATCATGATAAATGGACTATTAAGGTGACAATGCTTGCATAT
>VDFB02291977.1:0-87030 GCA_007258455.2 Sequoia sempervirens
GATCTTTGGATTAGCATTTCTGAAATAAAGACAATCCTTAAGAGGATAGGTGATGAAAATAGAATCATGCTACATTTACCATGGGTATCAAAGATTTTCAATGCTCAAGTTAGCTGAAATGAGCAACAACAAAAATATTCAAATTGGGAAACAGTATTCATTAGGGTTGGAAATGCCACAAAAACATTTATTGAAATTCTTATGTATTGAGAACCTTTTCGTTCAGTTTCTTGTTTGTATATGAGGATTTTCAAATTGGAAAAATTTCCTATAAGAAATGCAGGGTGGCTGGGAGATTCTTAGGATATAGTCTGAAAGTAATAAACAATATCCACAGATGGTTGCACAGAATAAATAGTAGGTTTTAGCAAAACTATTTATAATGTATTAATTCACAAATGACATGTAGGCTAAAGATTTATGGATCCCAGTTACCGTCAACAATCCTTTACAAGGCTTAAGAGACGATTTAATCAGATTTAATAAAACATGGGAGCTCAAACCTTAGAATTGTCAGACAAACCACAAATGCGAGGAAGCTTTTTAGATCAAATTATCGACATCTTTAGATTACCTCGAATTTGTTCTCAATATACAATCTTTACCGAGATACGGGCATTATAAAGCATATGCCACAAAGTTGATTGTAATTGCCCACCCTTTATAAATTGGAAGTTTATTTAAGATCTGCCTTGCATTTATATACAAGTAAAAGCATATTGAGGGATTGCAAGTTGTTGGAGTTTACACCTTAAAACAATTTTTTTTTATAGATTATTTTCAGTGAACCCTATCAAAATGGTTCTAGATTTATCATTGTAGATCTAGGAGTGGAAGCCAAATCAATAGGTTGCTTATGATTATATGGATGCTAGAAGCAGTTGAGTGAGTGAAAGTATATCATTTGAAATTGCCAATCCATTAGACTGTTGGTGCCTGTAGAACTCCAATTAATAATTAATTGAAGATTTTATAATTAATTATTTGTACAATCAAAATTAATAGAGAAACTTAAATACATTAATATTAAAAATGTTTATAAACAATTATCATCACAATTAAAATAAATTCATTATAACTTGGGATAATAGCTAATAATCACTTTCTTTACATATATTCTTATTGAAAACTATTAGGTTCATTTTCCTTAAGAGTGTGGGAATATATTCCCTCACTTTTCCTTGAGTAGTATTATTGAAACTTATTATAACCCCCTTTTATCTCTTTTTTATGTAAAAGTCAATATACCTTTCCTCTTTTCAAGGAGGAGTAGGATTATTTAAATGTTTAAAAGAACATTAAATTAAGTGATTTATATTGAGATGGATTTCCTTAGGGGAAACATGGGGACTTTTAAACCATACCCCTTTTGAATCAAGTTCTTTATAAAACATTACGTTTTAGGGAAACTCGTGCTATATAAGAATAATAGGATGATGGTATAGGCATGTAATAGTGATAGAATAACATTTACTATAATCACATGGGATCTATTGACGTTTATTCTTAAGAGAGACGATATATATCTACACACTATGACATTCATTGTATAGCATTTAACTTATAGATGTTCGAGACTATAGCTTCTATTTATTTAGTAGCCATGTTTGACTGGCTTTGTATTTCTATCAGTTAGATCGGAAGTGAAAGCTGTTGTTGCTGCGGTGAACAAGAAGATAATTACTCTCAATGGTCCTATGCTATTAGATGTTTGTCACTTTCTAGAAGGAAATAATTTGAATAAAATTTTAGCCTAACTATAGATTCAACGCAAAGAACATATCTTACAACCATTGAGGGACTTAATGAATCGCCATAAAAATTATGATCTTTAGTGATCCTCACGCTACCCCATTTCATCGCCCAAGAAAACAGTGTTTTGCATTTTAATGCTTATTATGACAAAATTAATTGGACATTATGTTGGATTTCTAACCACTGTGAAAAACACTCTATACAAAGAAAATCAAAAAGCTATTTGATTTGGATTTTTTAATGTGCAGTTCTTTTATTACTTTTTATAGGAATTTCTATGTTGGAGTCATGAAAATAATCAGATTATTGGGCTCAATGAGTTACCATTATTGTCACTTACCATAGGGCTTAGTATTGGAGTTGCCATTTTGGGAAAGGTGTATAAATAGAAGGTTACACCATACTCATCTATCTTGAAATCGGATCACATCATTTGTGGTCCTTTTGATATATCGAGTATATTGTGTTTTTGGATGCCTAAGAGCCTCCACCAATATCCTAGTATTTTTTTGTGTGATGCATTAAAGTGGTGGTGCTGGTGTAGTAGAAGAATAGGGCTTTGGTTGAGATGGCAACGTGTGTGCTTCGAACAAATTTTGTGTTGATAGAGTTTGTTGTGCTGATCATGCTTTGGATAGGATTTTGTCTAAGTCTATGAAAGATGTGACAACACTCATAATAGGTGCTATGGGAAGTGAAGTGTTATATTTTATATGGAGCATGGTGACCTGTAGGAATAGCTTTATGTAGAGTAATTATAAGGTATGTGTTTGAAATTTAAAAAGTTATTCAATGGGTTGTAGGGCACGGTATGAGAAGATAGATAAGTTGTATCTTTTGTTTTAATAATTATAAAAATATATAAATTGATCTTTTGTCTTAATAATTGTGAATTTGATCTCAATGTCAATGTGAAGTATGAGGGTTTTCATGTGCTAATTATTGTCTTGTATGTAAATGGTTTGATTATCAGAGAATGTTTAATACATTTTTTAATCATGAATTTAAGACGATATGACATAAAATTGAGGTTTATTACACTACTTTCTCAGAACACGTGTTATAGGTATTGAAGGGGATTTGATTTTCTCAAACTATGTGTAAGGCTCGCTAAAGAATTTCAACATGGATACATGCAAACTACCATCTATTACATATGTTAAGCATGAATTTAAGAAGATATGAGATTAAAACCTAGGCTTATTACACTACTTTCTTAGTTTAAATGTGCTATAGGGATTAGAGGGGATTTCTTCTCTCAAAATAAGTATGTCTAAGACTTGTTGAAGAAATTCAATGTGGATACATGTGAACTAGTGTCTATTATGTCAGAATTAATTTGATTGCTTATTTTATTATACAATGAGTTGATGCTACTTTATATAAGCATCTTGTGGAAAGCCTTTTGTGCTTGACTAACCAAATATTTGCTTTGCAATCGAATATGTATGTAGGTACTTACAAGAGTTGAAGGAGAGCTATTAAGTGACTAGAGAGGTGAGCAATTGGATATTGAAGTATATTGGAATTAAGTGAAAAAAAATCTCCATCACCCTCCCCCAAATTTATTGAAATAAGTCGTATTAATATAATATATGATGATCATGGCTAGTGTATACTTAGTTTATACAATTGTATTTACAAAGGATGCTCTTCAATTATTGCATATGTTTTTTTTCTAAATATATGAGCTAAAACTTACAACTTTTTTTGCATCTTCAAATTCATTACATGTGATGGCATGCATAGTGGGAAGTAATGCAGTCATGAGTTGAGGATCTAATAAAGGATTATCCAACAATGTAGCCTAATGTGTTGATGAAAAAGGGATCCTAGGTCTAATGCATAGAACACTAACATCAATCCTATTTCAAGAGAACATTAGGATGCAAATCAACAAGGTAATTAGATTGACTTTCAAGTTTCAACCATGGAGGTGAGTCAATCAGACTTGGATTTGATCCTTTTAAGCCTTGGAAATTGATTGGAATTGAATTTCCTTAATTACCTAATCAAACTATATGCCTTAACCTGAAAATGCTAGATTTTGACAACAGAGAAATTGTAACATAAAATTCTAATACCAGATCTGAGAAATGTAGAGTTCTATGCACCTGTCTTGCAAGTTTGAAGTTGATTTGGTAGGACCGAGTCGCCCTGGGTGACTATGTCCTTGTAGGCTTGTTTCGGATCTAAAAACTTGAACCTGTAACACTCTGTTTGCTCTCCAATTCCTGCTCTGCAAAATTTTTGTCTTCAAATTTGGACCTGCAATAAGTTTGAAAAAAAAGGTGGTGGAGGGTGGCTATATAGGAGTTTTCCTTAGCCAAACCCCTGTTTTGGTATTTATACCTCCACAAATAGCCAATGATCTGATTGATAAAAGTGTGTGTGCTCTTAACTTTAAGTGCATTTAAGGTTGTAATGAGCTAAAATGCATTAAACCCTACTCGAGTGCATTAGAGAAGGATTCCTATATGATACTGACAAGATCTACCTGAGAGAAAGTCAAATACCCTTAGGAAATTTGAACACAATGATACCTTGCCTTGGGCAGCAAGTAGAATGAAGCTTTGTAATGACCCCTTTCTAGTGGAAGCACTTAATCTTGAATCTTGCATTCATAGTGTTTCTCAAGGAGACATTAGAAACATTAGAGATCGATAAATTTTAGTAATAACAACCAATAAGATCAAAGACGATATAAATATTTCATTCTTGTCAAAGGATTATTCATTTCCTCCTTATCACTCTTATGAATGGCTCTTCTATATAATTTCATAAGTACATTAGGTAGATGTTAAACGTCTATCAAGATCCCAAAGATGATACACTATACCATTTATCATAATAGAGTCATTATTACTTATAAGGCTCAATAATTGCTACAAGCATCATTATTGGATAGTCGGGGATCATATATTATACATATGTATATATCTAAATATATACTTATCAATTGTTACTTGTCATTCTAATTCTCAACATACTTATACCGCCTAATATATATTCAAATATATTCATACATCCTAGTGTACTTAATATATTTATCAAATATCAACTATTGACATCTACCTTTAATTAACATAAGCTTGAAATCATAATCTAGTTTTTTAAAGTCACGAATTATTCATTATTACATAATTGAATATGATACTTATATATATGTATAACTATTACCAATTAGTTCTAGGCTTACAACACTCACCCTAACCCAACATATTTACTTATTGCACATTATCATAAATCAATATGTGGTTATATACTATCTATATTTATATAGATATTTACATATTATCTATATTATTTATATTTATTTCTTATTCATTGACACTAATATGTATATATAGATTAATCATTACCAATTGAAAATATACATTTCATGGTTTCTGTTAAATTAAATCAAACTGACATATACTTATGCAGATCACTATTAACTCCTGCCCATTACTATTGCTGTCTTAAAGTAATTCACCACCGTATCTTTTCCTTCTCCTAAGTTCGCACTTTAAGAGATCCATTGGGGCCGATTCCAATGTGGAGGGTTGTGTCCTTTCATGCTGCCTACAATGCAACTGTTAATACACTTTATTTAAGTGTGTGTTAATATGTAATATATTTTATTATTGTTATTATTTTATATATAGTTTAATATTTATAGAATTATATTATCATAAATATTTTCATTGTTTATTTATTTATTTATTTGGTGTTTTATTATGATTTGTATTTTATATATGTAATTTATTTCATTTAGAATTTGTGTATTATGTGTTGAATATTATATTTTGTATATTTCATTTTGTATTGTATACTTAATGGCATTGATAATACTTAGATTTAATATGCTTAGATTATTATAATGTTATCAATGATAAATATAATTATATTTAAATTTTATTTGTATTTTATTCATTTATTTGTCTTTAGACACTTTATAACTTGTTACAATTTCAGGAGACATGACAAGCTTGAAGATGAGAACACTTAGGAAACAAGTTGATAGGTTGTAGAAAATGGTCATGAGCACTTTCCAAGCCTAGAATCCATCATGTTTTTTTATTGCCATCAAACTCCAATCATGAAATAAGACTTGATCAAATTTGAAATAAATGCTTGAAAACCTCCAAATTCAAATGTATTTGGCGGAATGTAATGATCTCTCCTTCTTTCTCTCCAAAATTTGAATTAGATTTCAAATCGGGAAAAGACTAGGTATTTATAAGCATTTAATCTAATTTCTCGAAAGTTAGATCTCGATGGTCAACTTTGGAAATTTGAAATTTAAATAACAAAAAGATGACATCGACATTCAATTTTGGAGGCAAAAATGTGGGGACTAATTCGCCCTAGGTGATTATGTCCCAACCCTTATTTGTGGGATTTAAGGTGTCAAAGGCAAAGCATTAAATAAATGCATTTTTCTACTTGCAATTTGTCGAAAAATAATAAAATGGGCCACAAAATACATAATTTTGGAAATTAGGGCCTAATTAAGGGATGTTGAAATGCATTGATGCAAGGGTCACTTGAGTGAGTTCCAAATAAAGCATGAAACTGTACGTTCACCTAAAAGGGAGTACAATTTTTGACACTACATTTAGCCACCACTTTAGCAACCATATGACACTACGTGCGTATGCAAGCTAGAATACCAGAAGTAAATCTTATCATATAAAAAGGATACTCAAAAGGATATTGTGGATCATTTATCAAACAGGAGAATGAAGCCCCCGGTATAGCCATTTACAAAACCACAACATTGGAACTGCATCTTGCAAACTCGAATCGCTAGACATTCAACAATCATCTTGTACTTGCAAACAAACATGTTGGTCCCAAAACTTCTAAGGAGAATGAATTTTGAGGGTAGATGTATGCCCCTTGGTTCTGCTTGCTTTATGGAGGTGGAATTAGGGTAGCAATCTAACCTCATTGAAAGCTTGGCTAATGAAAATGCTTGTGATAAGGTCATGAAATCATAACACCAACTATTGACAAACATACAATATGAACAAGAATGGAACTACAACTCCAACGGAACAAACAACATGGAAATCAGAGTTCCCTAGCTCTAGTTATGTTGATTTGAATGAGATGCACCATGTAAAATGTACTACCAAATTTGACTATAACATATAGTAAGATTACCATTTTGACACTCATTTTCATATTTACAGTTTGAAGTTTTACAGAGTGATACCATTACACCAAAGAGAAAGGATGTTGAGACGATGATCATATCAGTGCCCGAGGCTCAACATCCTATGAAAAAACACTACATGAGCCATGGTGGTACCAACAGTGAGTTTCTTTTTCCTTTTCCCTATAATTTCTCTCATTATTTTATGTTGTTTTCATGCTTTTTCAAAAATTTGTGGTGCCATTGTCCATTTCTAATGACAGTGTATTGTTTGGGCGACCCTATCCAAGAATGACAACCTTGTCCAATATTGGCGCCCATGTCCTAGAATGGCACCAGTGTTTAGATTCAAAATTGATATGCTTAGAGTTGGTTGGTTGCTATTTTTTGTTGTACAACTGATGATTTCTTTTGCTTCTTACAGGTCCCACCACGCGCACAACAACATCTAGGAGGATGATTATATTTTCATTGCTTTGGGAATAGGTCACACGACTCCCTCTTGAGGAGAAACAACATTTACGCACCATTGGACTATAATGGGTGTATACCATACCACCTATGAGATATCACGATGCTATGTTGATGGCGCTTGTTGAGCGGTGCAATTTTGATACCTCCACTTTCCATCTATTGACGGTGGAGATGACAATTACCCTTGAGGACATGTACTGCATATTTCGATTACCAGTGCAGGGGAGGACTGTACACCATGATGACTTTTAGACCCATCGAGAGGTGAGGA
This sequence comes from Sequoia sempervirens, assembly GCA_007258455.2. NCBI lineage: Eukaryota > Viridiplantae > Streptophyta > Pinopsida > Cupressales > Cupressaceae > Sequoia > Sequoia sempervirens. The sequence goes on from VDFB02291977.1 coordinate 7,644, forward strand.
GGGATTAGCTCTATTGTACCAGCCACCACATAGATTGTGATCCTAGTGGTCGCATTCAACTTAAGTGGCTTCTACATGCAAGTACTCTTGTGCTATTGATTCGACGAATCATGATTGTTACTGTCACACTAGCTTTGATGCCTAATGGACAGGGCACACACCTTGATGGGGTCTTGGTACATACAATATGGGTGATGGAGGAGGAGCAGGCAATATTTTCTTGGGGATAGACTATGCCAGCACACTTGTACTATGATCTTGGTCATTTTGTTTATTAGGAGGCCAACAGTATTTTGCTTTGTACACTTCTTTAGGTGTGGGCCTTTGAGCACATTACATGTACAAGACCAACCAGATACCCCACGATATTCCCTTATACCCATCCACAAGTTTTTTTCTATACACTCAGGTGGCCTTGGTAGCACAGAGACCTGTTGTATTGGAGAGTCACCTTTGATCAACTAGAGGATGATGACATTATATGGAGGTCGTATAGGACTCTTCGAGAGTGGCTAGGTCTTACACGACAACTAGCTAAGATGCAACAAGACAAATTATTGGTTGGGCAATATGACTACATCATCATGTCATTTTATTATGATCTAGTGATGAGATAGTTTGGACAACTCCAGACAACACCCATTCCATGGCCTACCTGAGATCTTCACATAGCGGCACTACGCCACAAGACATTCATCGTCCCACCATTGTAGACGTCACCTACAACTTAGAGGATGAGGAGAAAGATGAATGTCCAACATCTGACAAGGATGATGTGGGCACTATAGTTGCATATGATAGGTGGTGGAGGACTGCACATCCTAATCCTGTCTTCCCTATTGGTTATCCCACATGTGACCTTGGGCCTTGGCCACATCACCAAGAGGAGCACACAAAGAGGGAGGACGAGGATGTCGATGGAGATGCCACCAATGATGATGATGTTGTGGAGGAGGAGGATCAACAACTAACAAGAGGAGATCCCAAGGAGCATGTAGAGGCCAAAGATGCCCTTGAGGAGAGACCTACATCTCATCATTGCATCTCACGAGCACATCTTATGACTCATGAGGGACGACATACTTTCGAGCATGGAGAGAGAAACCATGCAACCCTCGCCACACAACCAACCTCTCAAGGAAGTCCCATTGTTGACACCATAGTATCCTATCGAGATCCTAATTGGTGAGTTGGTGATCCAAGTGATGTGATGCGTTATTTACCTTTGTTATTAGTCTACTTATGCTTATATATATTATATCTCGTTTTGATTCATGTCTTCTTTGTTACATTTGGCACACGAGATTAGCTTGACTTCTTCATTCGATTCACTACAGATATTATTCCATACATGCCCCCACACTAGTCAACATAGGCTAAGTATAGGCCACCATCGAGCGCAAGGCACCATGCTGACTTATTTGAGCCCTTTTCACAATGGAGGAAAACTTATGAGGATATCACTAAAGCTTATGAGGAGGTGAGAGGTGCATACGAGGGGCTGAGAGCTACACATGAGGAGCTTAGAGATGCATACGAGGAGTCGAGAGCCACTCAGGTTCCTACCAAGAGTGAGGCACAAGCCTCCTTACAGGAGGAACTTAGTAGGGTGTGGGCAGAGAGAGATCAGTTTGAGTAGGAGAGCAATGCAACACTCATACGTGAGGCAACAATAGTAGGCCAGATACAAGGTCTACGAGAGTGGATTAGCTCTAAGAAATTTTCCCAATCTATCTTCTCATGACAAGCACCACCAACAAGCCCCGAGGAGTCTGGTAGTCATAGGCCTACTTAGACTATGAAGATGTACTTTACTATAAACTATGAAGATGTACTCTACTATAATGCACCACATTTTGTTACTGTGGTGACTATGATGTATATAAACTTTATGATCTATATATATGAGAATGTTTTTATTTTGATTTGCTTCTATGCTTGTTAGATTAGATGTCAATGTGATCCAATAAACAATCTGGATGGGATTATTTAATAGATGCTTCCATGATCTAATTTGTTATATTATGCATGTGATGTAATTAAACACTTATGTCTACTTAGATGCTACATTTTTTTATTAAATGCTATCATGTTAAACTAGATGCCTTTATGATCTAATTTTTAAAAATTAAATGCATATAATGATCTAATTTAACACAACACACACATGATTGAATAGTATGCATAAAGAATAATCCAAATAACTAAAAAATTACTCATAACATTTCAATACACACAAATGTTTGTCAATAACAAAGCAATCCACGATAAAATAGAAACCATCTACTTAATCTAACATATTTTAAGATACGGTTGAGAAGAAACCATCTTAGGGTTCTTGGGTCCAAGCTTTGGATTATGAAGGGTTCCCTTCCGGTGTAGAAGATGTTTTAAAACAGGTCATGCTACTGCACAATGCGGATTTGAGAAAAAAGCTATGACGACTACATGGTGGAAAGGAGCTTCTCAACAACATTATACAGTCGAGAAGAAATCTAAACAACATAGGAGTTTTTCTGAGGTAGTTGCTACAGATTCTTAAGGTCTTGGGGCATCCCCTCTGGATATCTCAAATGGTGGGTTTCTAAGGCTTCCCCTATTGAGCGAGAGATTGGACCTCTAGTTGCCATTTCTAGTGATAGTTCTACGACGACCAATTCTGGTGGCTCTTCAGATAAGTCTATGTCTGCACGAAGGAATAGTGATGAAAGCTCTGAGACTAAGGTTGTTGACATTCATCTTTAGGAAAATTGTGGGTTGGCCTGGCATGATAAGGCAGCGCGTGTGGAAGAAGCTTGGATTACTGTTGAGGACAAGAAAAAATCCTCTAGGCCTTCTTTTGACATGACTCTCTGTTCCCACAAAAGTAGTTCTAAATTAAATCTTGACGGGTCTTGTTTGGGGGCTAGTTTTTGGCTGGTTGCAGGTTGTTCTTTCTGCAGCCTTGTTCTTGGTTGTAAAGGGTTTCGGGTCCCTTCAAAACCTGTTTTTACCTTAATCAAAAACAACATACTTTAAGATACATACTATTCAAAAAGATTACTAATTGTAGTATCTACGCAAATGTGCAACATTTATTGATTCTTTGAGAGGTGTACCATATGTTGCTTTAAGTACCCATAGTCTTCATCAATGATATAAGGTCCTAACCAATTTAGATTAAAATTTTCTTTTTTAGTCTGGAGTAGTGTTTACATTGTATTTACTTTCATATAATACCAATTCTCCTTTATTAAATGAATGAGGGATAGCATTATCATTATACTTGCATTGCATGCCTTTAGAATAGGCTTGAATATGTTTGAGAGCGTTTATACGCTATTCATTGAGCATTTCAATTTGTTGCAATCGTTGTTCTCTATAAGTGTTATCATCAATAAGGCCACTAAGAGAGATCCTCAAAGAAGGAATTTCTAGCTCTGAGGGCATTATTGCATGCACACCATAAACAAGGTTGTATGGTGTATTTCTTGTAGATGTATGAACACTTGTCTGGTAAGCCCATAATGCATAAGAGAGTTGAGTATGTCAATCCTTGTTATGCTTATTAACTGTTTTACGCAATATTTGTTCAATTGTTTTATTCGTTGCTTTTGTTTGACCATTAGATTTTGGGTAATATGGTGTACAGAAACAATGTTGAATGTAAAATACTGTCAAAAAATTCTTCACTTCCTTATTCTTAAATGGTATACCATTATCTGTAACCAAGGCTAAAGGAAGGCCAAATCGTGCGATAATGCTTTCTAATATAAAATGACAAATTACATCAGAAATCATGGAATGAAGAGGAATTGTCTTTACCTACTTTGTGAAATAATCTATATCAGTGATTATAAATGTATATCCAGAAGATGGAGGAAAGATCTTTCCAATAAGATCCAAGCCCCATACTGAAAATGGCCAAATAGCAACTTGGGCACAAAGTTCAAAAGCAAGAGCATGAATCAAATTGTTATGTTGTTCACACTTAGGACATTTCTTAACATGATCAAAAAAATCTTGCTCCATATTTCATCAATAATACCCAATATGGATTAACCTTTGAACCAATGATCGTCCTCTGAAATTCCCCCCACAATCACCCACATGAGCTTCCTCAAGGGCCACATGGATTTCAAATTGGTTAAGGCATCTAAGGAGAAGACCATTGAATGATCACCTATAAAACACATTAGCTAGGATTATGTAACAAGCTGCAAGCTTTCAAATATGAGCTCTAGTGCTTTTAGTGGTTGGTTCACGAAAGGTACCTTCTTTTAGATAGTTGAATATTAGTGTATACCATTTATGTGAAATTTCAACGTTGGCAACCAATGTTTCCTTTATCTTTTCATTTATTGATGGTGATGTGAGAGTCTGAATAACAAATGTAAAATATGAGGAAGAATCATCGAGAGATATAAGGGAAGCGGTGCTTTCCATTGCATTTGCCTGTTGATTATCCTTTCGTGAAACATTATCAATAGTGTATGATGTAAAAAACTCTAATATTGTTAATGTGAGGTCTCTATACTGAGATAGATTATCATTTTTCTTGATAAGACTCATTAATTTGTTTAATGATCAATTGAGAAGCACCAAATATTTGAATGTGTTGAACACATAAAGACTAGGTTGCACGTAATCAAGTGATAAGAGCCTCATACTCTGCAGTATTGTTTGTACATAGGAAATTTAAACAGTAAGATAAGGGAATTGGCTTCCCTAAGGGAAATATTAATATAACCCCGAAACCAAAGCTAGTTTGACACTTAAAACCATCGAAATATAATTCCCATGTTTCATTATCATGTGTTTTTAACACACTTTCATCAAGAAATGAGTCTTGATTTGGTTATGCTAATGGTGAAGGAGCCTCAGCTAAATAGTCAGTCAACATTTGTCCTTTGATTGCTTTTTGAGAAACAAATTTAAGATCAAACTCAATTAACAACATCACCCACTTAGCTAGGTGTCCTAACAAATCAATTTTAGTGAATAGATGTTTTAAAGGATCAAATTTTCTGATGACATGCACTTTCGTGTTTAATAAATAATGTCTCAACTTATTGTAGAAAACACAGAGCCAAACATTATTTTTCTATACTTGTATAACGAGTTTCATAATAATTTAATGTTCGACTGATGTAGTAAACAGGACATTCCTTACCCTTCTCATCTTGTGCTAATAACATAGCAAGGGCATGGGTTGAAGCCAATATATATAGGATAAAAGGTTTTCCTGATACGACAAGTTGTAAAACAAGAGGATTAGCTAGGTATTGTTTCAAGTCTTCGAAATATTTTTGACAATCCTCATTCCATTTAAATTCTAATTCTTTCTTAAGGAGCTAGGTGAAGGGAAGAGTCTGATCCACCAAAGATGCAACAAAATGACGAATAGCTTGAATCTTTCCTTGTAACCTACACAATTGCGAAATGTTCTTAGGAGGTGACATGTTTATTATAGCATCAATATTTTTTGTTTCCACCTCAATGCCTCTATTATATACTATAAATCCCAACAACTTTCCACTATCCACACCAAAGACACATTTCTTCAAGTTCAACCTTATGTTGTACTTATGAATTCTTTCAAAGATTTGACGAATGATTTTGACGTGATCTTGACATGTTATAGACTTATCCAAAATGTCATCAATATAATCCTCCAAGATATTGTAAATGAAGTCATGAAATATTAATATCATAGCTCTTTGATATGTTGCTCCAACATTTTTCAACCCAAAAGGCATAACTATCCAACAAAATGTTCCCCAAGGTGTAGTGAATGTTGTTTTGTATTGATCTTGAGGGTTGATGAAAATTTGATTATATCCTAATAAACCATCCATAAATGATAATAAAGCATGTACCACGGTTGAATCCATTATCATATCTATGTTTGGAAGGGGAAAATCATCCTTTAGAGATGCTTTATTAAGATCATGAAAATCCATACACATTCTAATATGATTATCGAGTTTTTCCACTACAACAATATTATATATCCAAGGTGAGTAATCAATAGGGCGGATGAAACCAACTTGTAAAATTTTTTCAATCTTAGCCTTAACCAATAAATCCATCTTAAGATTCATCTTGCATATCTTTTGTCTCACGAGTTTGGAATCTTTTTCAAGCACAATATTATGGGTGACTATTTTAGGATCAATACACAACATATCTGAATAAGTCCAAGAAAATATTTCAGGAAAGTCATGTAATAATGTTGCATGATCTTCTTGGTCATCCTCATCAAGACATTTTCCAATTTGAAGCACCTTTTCCTCATTAGATGGGTCCATTGGTATGTTTACAATGTCTCCTACAAGTAACACATTATGGTTTGGAACATCAGAAATTGTTTGGGATTCCTCTTGTTCATCATCACATAATTCAATTTCTTTCCCAAAATATCCCTTAGCATTTAAACAATAGGGAAATCTATGATTATGATGATGGCTAGGTAAGGTGTCATACATACCCAAAAATTCTGCTAGAGAATCATTTTGAAAGGTATCTAAGGACATATCGTCACATGTGGTATCATTCATTTCAGGATGCACCAAGGTTAAAGTTATCTTAGGAGAATCTTGTGTGATAACATTGACATTAAGTGAAGGCCTTTTTGATGCTTTTGTTATTTTTGAAGGGCAACAGCCAAGACCTCTTGTTGTTTCTTGCACATTAAGCTCTATGGGAACACAAATGACTTGTTCTTTTGTACCACATCCTTTTCCATTACAGCCAAATTGTTTCAAAAGTTGATAACCTCTTCCATAAATGGCTTCCATTTCTTTTGAAGAAGGTGGTAGTTCATAATTAGTTTCATCATAAGTGGATGTGTAATTTATGTTTTCCTCCTTAATAGAAGTTGTGGAATCAAATGTTTTTGATGACTCGGTTATAGATTGTGTTGATACCATTGCATCTTCTTTCTCTTTTTCTGATTTTGCTTGTGTAATCTTGTATTCCCCCATGAAAGTAGGTGTGAAATCTAATGATTGTTAGAACACATAGATATATTGAAAGGGGGGTGAATCAATATATCCCTCAAATTAATCCAATTCAATTTTAACAATCAAAGCGTATTACTCCCATAACTAGATAAAGCATTCAAAGCACAGAACCACAACACCAGATTTATGTGGAAAATCCAACAAGGGAAAAACCATGGTGAGAAAGTTGCTTGGAGCTAATATCTAAATCCAACCTCACAAAAATGAAACAAAATTTACAATCACAATTTTATGGCTTCAACCAAAGGAAGTTTAAAACTCCCTACCAATTACAACACTTACAATAAGAGCCTGCAACCTCAAAATATAATACTTCATGAATTAGATACTCAACTTCCTCCGCAACACCTTTGTTGCCTTTGACTCACTATCTTTAGCACTTCACTTACACTCCTTTTCTTTTGGGTCGCTACCTCCAGCACTCACTCATGCAATTTTGCCTTCGACTCACTGCCTCCAAAACTCACTCACACACTCCTTTCGACTCATAGCCTTCGCCACTTGACTAATACAATTATGCTTTTGGCTCATTGCCTTGAGCATACATCAAATACTTCACTACACATTCACACTCATTCCTCTGCCTTCAATGCATTGCTTTTGACATTGAAATTGAACACACAACACTCCACCTTGATCATAAAATTGATCCTTCATTTATACCTTCCGCAAGCTTCAAAAAGTTTCTCCTTGTCGGCCAGACTGAAATGTGTAAACATGAAACGTGCAACGACCATAATGAATCGGCTCCAAAATATCTACAAGAAAGGGAAATTGAATGTAGTCCAAGCCAAGAGATAAGCATGACTTATTTTACATCTGCACACAATTCCATGCTAGTGCCCACAACAAAAACTTGACCCAAACACCTCAAACTACTAAGTTGGCCCAACATACTTAACCCACAAAATATTAACTCCAAACCACAAGTGGTACTAGAGAAACCAAATAACACCGTGGAGATTACATTATAAGAATTAAATGATATTCAACAACATTTCCATGCCCTCCTTTTACAACTTCATGCAACATTATGCTAGCGCACACAAATAGACACATAACCAATATCTCTTGCATACCTAGACAACATAGTCTTGAGATAGAACATTGAAAAATAGACTTGTGGTACATCCCAACACCAGAAACCTGAAGGGAGAAGACAAGTAGACATTTTAAACTCATCCTCCAAACCGCAAGAGCACAACCTTCTATGACTACAACAATGCAGTCTTCTTTGCTAACTCAAGAAACTTCTACAGTAACTTTTATGCTCTAAAATCAAGAACATACAGGCATCACACTTGATTATTACCATCTTCCAATCCATAGGACAATATCTTCAAATGTGAAGGAATGCAAATCATTCTTCGAAGCTTTCCAGTACAACTTCCTAAACCATTGTCAGCATGACACACTTTCATGCTTTATTTCAAGAAATGCAATTCTTTACAACATAATACTTTTGATCAACATATTGATTGTAGCATATGCAACAATCCACACACTACCACATTGTTGACCTCAAAGAAAACACCATCAGCAATCTTCATTCTATTGACATCAATGACAATACCTATATCATACTTGCAACAATCTCCCCCTTTGGCATTGATGGCAACACAGACGCAACACTAACCAGATATGCAATTTTCTCCCCCTTTGACATCAAGGAAAATGGCTAGTGGTCTTCAATTGTGCTTGAAGCAACATACAAGCTCCCCTTTTCTTCACAAACCTTATCATCCTTCGACCTGCTCCCCCTAAGAGGTAGCCTTCATCAATTCAAGGATAAAAATGTCTTGAATTGCTCCCCCTAGACAAATGCACCAACTATGCATCTAGTTAAGAGGGGCAACAACCCCTAACTTCTGTCTGAGATACTCAAATATATCTTTTGAAAGTGTCTTAGTAAATATGTTTGCAACTTGTTCCTTTGTGGGCGCATACTCCAATCTTACTTCTTGATCTGCAACTTTCTCTCTTAAGAAGTGATACCTGATAGATATATGCTTAGTTCTAGCATGTATCACTAGATTTTTTGAAATATTGGTGTTTGTATTGTCACACAGAATTGGAATAGACTCATCATACATTACCTTGATGTCCTTCAACATTTGCTTCATCCACAACACTTGGGTGTAGCAGGATGCTACAACAATATACTCTACTTTTGTTGTTGATAAGGACACTGAGTCCTATTTCTTACTAAATTAAGAGACCAATCTATATCCCAAAATGAAAGCTCCACGACTGGTGCTTCTTCTGTCATCAACACTACCAGCCCAATCAACATCGATATATGCATTCAAAGAAAAATCATTATCTTTTTGATACCACAGTCCAAACTTTGGAGTGCTCTTCAAATATCTAAAAAATCCTCTTGACAACCTTTACATGAGTTTCTTTTGGATCAACTTGAAACCTTGCAACCAAGCAAACTTGCATAATATCAAGCCTTGAAGCGGTTAAGTACAATAGGCCCCCAATCATAGACCAATACAGAGTCTGATCAACCTTAGGTGACACATCATCCTTACTCAAATGACAACCTGTTACCATTGGACTACTCACTGGTTTACAGTCTTCCATACCGAACTTCTTTAGCATCTCCTTGATATACTTTGCTTGAGAAATAAAGATACCATTATCTAATTGAGCAATTTAGAGTCTAAGAAAGAATGATAACTCACCTAACATAAACATTTCAAATTCATTCTGCATTTCTTCAGCAAACCTCTTACCAAAATAAAAATAAAAAATTCTCAAATTTTGTGTAGGCGATTTCTTGCATTTCCAATATTTTTTGAAAATTTTGGCCCTTGAACCTCCCTCTTTGTCTATGATCTCAATTGTGCATATCATTTGCATACAAAAGCATAATTTAATGATTTTTTAAAAAAATTGGATAGAAAATAGTGAAGAACATAATAGTGACATCTATTTTGCTATGTAACATTATTATTTTCTAATTTTTGCAAGACTTTGAGTTTCATTGCTAACAACCTTATTGCATCAAAATAGTTTATCAAATTGCTAACATTTTTTAGTGCAGAATGCTTGTCCAAGACTATTTCTAAAACTACTAATTCATTTTTGTGCAACAATGTTTGTCAAAGACCATTTTTTAATCACTAGCTTAGTTGCATACTTAGGAAATTTATCTATAGCCTCAAACAAGCTCCTTAGTCCTTTTTTTTTAAGGTGCAATGCACCCATATTATTAAGGGTAAACGCTTTTGACTGGAGCTATGAACCGAGTACAAGAAACTACCAAACCGGCGAGCACAATGGCTCAGCGAAGGCACAAGGCCTACGAGCACTTTGGTCCAATGAGGGTTTGAACACTGGTGGCCATCACTACAACCAAGCAACTTGACCACCGAACCACGCCCTTATTGACAAGCTCCTTAGTCTTAGTATACTAAAATGCATTCTTTTATTCTCACAATTGGGTTCTCTCATTTCCATTTGGATGCAAATGTCTACATTCTACAACTGATATAATTCACTTCTCTTTGGTTCTCTATGTCGATGACCTATTGGTTAGGAGTTCTTCATCCATTGTGACAATAAAGCCTACCCTTCGTGACAAATTTTGATTACCAACTTAGGCTTGTTGCATTACTTTCTTGAGATTGAGATATCTCAGTATGCTTCTGAGATCACCATTACACAATCCAAATATGTTCTAGATTTGTTCTCATGGCTTCACATGGTTGATTGCAAACTTGCTCAAACTCCCTTCCTTCATTTTTGGAGTTAAACTTAAAGCTCAATGCTCTTCACCTTTCGTTGATGGTACTTTGTATTGACAACTTGTTGGGGGCCTAATTAATTTGATTCACATGAGGTCCAATATTTCACACGTTGTGGGCATGGCCTCTCGATTTATGCAGGAGCCTCATGAGCTACACTATAAAGCAACCAAGTGGGTTCTCCATTACATTCAAGGTGCCTACAATTTTGGGATTCGCTATGGAGTGAGCATTGATATCGACTTAGTAGACTATACAAATTTAGATTGAGTAGATGATTCTCAGGATTGTAAGTCCACTTTAGGTTACATGTTCTAGTCTTATTTGTTGGTTGAGCAAGAAGCAATTTGTTATTGCTCTATCTTCCATTGAGGTCGAGTATTGAAAAGTTGTAAATGTCATCATTAAGGCTATTTAGCTTCAGCCTATTCTCATTGAGTTTGGTATCCAATTTAAGCAGCCTTTAATCACCTTTTGTGATGATCAAAGTGTCATTTAGATTTCACGAGACCTGATTCATCATCAACAAACCAAACATATGGAGGTTCACATGCACGAAATTTGAGAGCTTATTCATGGACATGTCATCAATCTCCACTATAGCCCAACTTCCAAGTGGGTTGTCACTATTTTCACCAAACCCTTCACAAAAAGAAAGTATCTTCATTTATGAGCTTTACTAAGGGATGCAAAAGGCTTCATCTTCAAGGGACTTCTTAGTCCTTCCTTCTATCTCTACTCTAAGAGGAGTCTTTTCTCTCTATTTGGGGGGGAGAAATGGGTTGGGTGGAATGGGTGCATAGAGGGGTGCACTTTTCTCTCTTTCCTTATAAAGGCTTCTTCTCTTTGGAGGGGAATTTTATGTACATGGAAACCTCATTAGAGTTCAGCTGTGGGGACCCATCTTTTCACCCACCTAAACTACATTTAAGAGGGGTGTTAGTGTAGGTTTTTATTTCCTAGCATAGATTTTTCCTACACTTTTATTTAAACTTGCTTAGGTTAATAAAGTGAGCATTAGTGTTCGTGAAGGGGTTGCTTTTCTCTTTTTCCTTGGGGGGGCTTATCTTTGGAAAGGGATTCTATATACAAGGATACCTCATCAAGCTTCATTTGTCAAGGCACATCTTTTTACCCACCTAAGCTACATTTAAGAGGGGTGTTAGTGTATGTTTTTATTTCCTAGCATAAATATTTTCTAAACTTTATTTAAACTTGCATAGAATAATAAAGTGAGTATTAGTGTTAGTGGAGTGTAAGATGTCGACATCTTCCATAGCATTTGCACTTTCTTATTTTTCAAGTCTTGTGTATTCCTTCCATTGGTTGTATTTGTCATCTCCTCCCTCTCACTTAGCCTATATATACTCACTCTCATAACTTGTTTTGAACACTTTAACATTCATAAAGCTTCTGCTTTTGTACTTTCTTAATGCTATTTTGCTTCTTAAGAATTTGCATCAGTCTCTTGAGGAGTACCTCTATAATGCTATTTCAATTTCATGAATCATTTTTATTTTACAATTTTATAGCATATATTTCCTACACTAATTTCTATGTTTTCATCAATTATACAAATTCTAACACAAACTATTAGAAATATTTAATTTTCCTCATCTAAATAGCTAATAGTGGTGTGCTCATTTGAATTTGAAGTACACAAGTGCCACAACTATCTCATCAATCCTTGATTGCTTATAATTGATATCTATGTTTAGTCAAGACCACCTTTGTTCAATCAAATTGAGTTAACCAGTCTATGGTTGGCAACTCAACTCTTGACCTCTTAGTTAAATTGAGTTAACTCACCTCTTAATCAAGAGTGATTGAAAGTTAAATCCATGACCTCTTAGACAAGTCATCTCCTCGATTCATGCATTCAAGAATACCTATATATTTGAATTTTACTTATTATAATTTGCTTGGTATATTCAATATTCAATATTTTTATTTTATCTTTGTGTTTTGTGATTAGCTTATACACATTATGTCTTAGGTAGATTTGTTGTATATATGACAAATTATAACATGATCCCTAAATACACAATATAATATTATCATGCTCCAAATGTTTATAAAAAATTTCTCACCTTGATTTGTGTATACACTTTTATGGCACACAAAATCAAGAGTGCATATTGTCACTAACCATTCTCAAAGTTCGTGTGCAATTGGTTTTTGGGGAACTCTAAATCATAGCTATGGCTATTTTGCTTCTAATTGTGTGTGCTTTTCTTTTTATTTTGGTATGTTTGCTCATTTAAAGTTGCTAGCACCTCAAAGTGGGGGCAAAACATGAGAGTGAAAGTGCATGCTTTGTACATTTACCCTTCATTTTATGTCACTTTGTGGGTTTCCTAAGAACATTATCCTAGCACAAGATTTTGACTCATTTGGCATACCATTGACCTCAAACTCAATTTGACCTTTAAACACAAAACTTAACCCCCGCTCAAACAATTCCTAGATCTTTTTTTTTAGTTTCTCTATCAAATTTAAAATCACATGTCCCAAATTGACTCAAATTTTCAAATTTTGAGTTTAACCCTAAGTCCAAGCTAACCCATTTCCAACTAACAATTATATATTCCAACTCCCACACCAAATATTTTAAATTGTATGTCTACAACATGTACAAAATGACACGACCACTGGGTCACTTTTCATCACATATCATCATTCCATCCATTAAAGTATCACTTCTTACTGCTCCAATTCACCATACTTCTTACTAATCCAATTTACCCCCATCTAGCATTATTTCACCAAGAACCACTCGTGCCCTTGTTCTACCACCACTTAACATCAACTATTCCAATTTACATCACCTCTTTGTTAACAAGTTCCATAACCCTGGTACACTACATCATAACATCACACTTTCGCACTTTGTTCAAGATTCAAATTACTGTCATCAACATAATAACATTTACATTGCCAATTGTTATCTTCAAACATTTATGAAAATTATTGAATCACTCAACAATATTTATCTCAAGAAAAAACATCAAATAACAAACTCCACTATTATTTACATGTATTATTTTACACTAAATAATTTACATTGGGATGTTTTATTTCCTTACACGAGTCAAGCTTCAAGAGCCATCATCAAGAAAAATATGTTGATAAAACATACTATAAGAGTCCCTAAAAATTCCAATGCATTGTTACTTATCTAAAGCATGATTTAGCATTATGAGATGTCTCACAAGAATTGCCTAGGTTTGGACTAAGATATACCCTCCACTTTTATGGATCAACATCACGTATATTCTTTTGCACAATAAAACAAGAAATACAATAAGAAATAGTGCATATTATTGCAGTATAAGAGATTACACTTGATGGTAAAACCAAGTGTAATGGAACTCATCTCATCCTTTCGTGAATGGCTACAACAAAATTAGTGTATCTAAACACACATTCTTGATTGAAAGTCAGCTCCACACTCCCTTTAAATGAACCACGATCTCCTTTACAATATTTGCCAGATCTTCAGCTAACTATTTCATAAATCTGCTTTCGAAGTATGTCAAACTTGAGCGATCTGCTTTTCTATTAATCGAAACATCTTGCTCAAAAAATTATTTAGGTACAAAAATCACAATTAACTTTACTGGTTCATCCAATAAATGGTTCTGGGTTTACCATTAGTAAGGTGTTTATATTAAAGGCAAATTCCAACAAGTGCAAGTAACCCTGCAACTCAACTTGCTTCAACATACTTTTGAAATGCACTTACCATTTACTTCACTCATTTTATCTTGAGAAGTATTTTCTGTGTGGGAATACTATAGTAAAGTTCCCTTGATTCTGAAGTCCTTTCAAGGTTCGCTGCTAAAGATATTATGTAAATATCTTGAATCGGATCTTATCTTTTTGGTCACTTCAAGTAATTTGACGATGTCCTAACCACTATCTCACTAATCTTTAACATGCCAACCATTGGAGTATATCGTTTAACAAATTGATTTAACAAGCTTGGCTCTCATCCAATATTCAAAACCTGTAAGTAATTTTGAGATTGATTTCTACATCTGTTCTCAAATTTCATTAGGTTACAACTTCTCCCAACTAAACAATATAATAGAGTAGAAGATTTTTAATGTCCACGAGACCAAAGTAGCCTATGGAATAGCATTCTAAGACAAGCAAGTGGCAATTTCTTTCTTCATTCTTGGCCAACAAGCTGTTTCTTCACTTCAACATTTTTTTCAATATGTTATATATTTGTTTACCTTTAAAATGAGCACTGGTGTCTGGCACGTCTGGTTTCGGTATTAAAGGCATCCCACCCTTTTCCAGCCAAATGCTTAAAAATTTCTCTCCTTTCCGGCATATTTTCAAGTATAGTTTCTTGTGTCTACAACTATTTTTCTTATATCAATCGCTCCAGATATCCATCTTTAAGATCCCGGTGATCAGTTATTCTTTTTGGCCAACGTATTTGCCATTTTATTTTCCTTCACGTAATAATATCTAAAGCATATTTTTCGAGGACTACCGCCCTGTTTAACAAGCATTCAAATGTGTCTTAAGATAAACTTGCAAACTATTTTCCTCTATTCTCATTCAAGATTCCATGCCAAAAATTGTGTTATATTTTTTAAGAGCATGCACCACTGCCCAGGTTCAAGAAATTTCATGCCCAGAACTTTAGTTGTTGAGATTCATAATAGTTTTATTCTAGTTTTCCATTAGAACGCCTTCTCAACCTTCAAGAAGAATGTAATCAATGGAAACTGCAAAGGCTCCCAAATCAGGCAATATTAACATTGGAATTCTGGTAGGCAAATGATTTTAGCCTTTAAAACCACTCCTCAAACTAAAAGGTCCACCCACAGTTTGTGTTATTCCTATGCAATGAATTAAGTACGAAAGTGGGAGAATTCTCTCCAAAACTCCTGCTGTAGTATGTAGTAAGCCCGAGAAAAATATATAATTTCAACACATTTCTGAGTGTTGGCGATTTGACAGTTGCTCTAATTTTCCTTCATAACAAATCTAGGTTGAGATATGCATTTGAAACACTGGACTTGATCTAAGTAAAATTTACATTTGTGTTTTTATGCTCTTCTGAACACACAAAAAGAAAGGGTGCCATATAGAAAAACAGACAGAAAATCAAGACAAAATTGTCAGAGTACTCAGCATTGTTGGCTTTGAAAGATTGCCTTATAAAGGAAGTTTGTTTTTGGTAATATAGCCCAGAATCAGTCTTAACTTTGAACAGGCGAGGATATAGCAGGTTCGGTTGTATGCAGATCCACTCTGCTTCTTGTAGTGGAAACTGCTGTGCCTAAAATATACTCTTAATCATATATAGATTTTAAAGCACAACTGATTTTAAAGTAAATTTATCTGTAATTTGACCAAGCAATATTTAACAATAAATTATAATACATATACCATCAATCATTTCACTTGTTTGGCTTTTATTTCTGAATTCCTACCAATTGGAATCCCTCATAAGTTTGAATTCCCACAACTATTATACTTGATATTTCTAAACTTGACTCATAAATTCTATTTCTGTTGAGATTCTCATTTTACAGCATTACCCTGTTCTGTGCTTGGTTTTTTCCTTTCCCCTTAGTTCAGTTTCTACATTCAAATGCATCCGAAACTGAAATATTTTCTATGGCTAATATATTGATGCTTTTGTATGCTTGATAATTGTTTAATGCCAATTCAATTTTTTTGGTACCTATGGATACATGTGTGGTTTCAATTTGAAGAATATTTAGACTAGTGTAGGAGGATTTTACAGAGCTATATGTTTTGCTGCAAATTGCAAAGGAAACAGTGTACTATACTAGCATGTAAAGCTGGAAACTGTCTTTCAACCTCAGGAAAATGCTATTATAAAATACGAGGGTTAATAATTAGTATAAAATCATCAAAAACTATTTTATTTTGTTTGATCTCTAAATTGTAGAGTAACAATCATGGAAACCTTGTATCAAAACTTAATTTTCATATTTTAATGCTCAACACCATCAGGATACCCAGCCATTTCAGTATGCTTGGGGGAAGCCTAGATCTCCCCCAACCCTTCAAGTCCCCCCAAAACATGGAGGCACCTAGCTTTCCCTTGGCCGTCTTGGGGACATCTTGGCTTCCCTGAGCCATCAAGGAGAGGTCTAGGTATCCCCTGATTTCATGTAAATACACAGGGCATTCGAGGGACAGCCCCTTGGGCCGGTGTCTTAAGGATGGTAAGGGGACATTTCATACCCATCCCCAACTACCAAAAAGTGCTGGGATGTTGGTACACGTGGGGATGCTCCGATGCATCCAAATTTTCACTGAAAATGTCCGAATATAAATTCCTGGGGCAATGGCATTTGCACATAAAAGCCAGAGGACTAAAATAGACACTGATTTTTTTTTATCATAAATCACAACTACTTCCTGCATAAGTATTTCCTATATTTGATCACCGTATGGAGAAGGGGGAGGGAAGAAGCATAAACACAACTGACCTGCCAAGGTTGAAGAGTTTCTGGGTCTTGTGCAATTCCAAATGAAGGAAGCAGCCCTGTTAGGTTGTGAAAAGGTGTGAAACAAAACTAACGTGCCAATGCTACAGAGCTTCTAGATCTTGTGCAATTCCAAATGAAGGAAGCAGCCCGTTAAGTTGTAAAAAGGCATGAAAAATATTATATATTAAAGGAAAGCATATAAAGTATAAACGACCAAGATGTTAAGATCTACGCTCTGACATAATGTGCTCATAAATTAAAAGCCTCTTTCTTTCAGGACATGTAACTCTTTTACACACAAGCAGCATTGTACTTTGGTCATTAGAAATTGATTCTGTGGTTATGAAAACTCTAAGCTCAAATCCTAGCAGAGACATTCAACTCCTCTGTAAACTATATATTGACAAGCATTATTTTGATTCTTGCCAGTGAAAGTACAGCCTGTTGAATCTTAAAAATCATATTCCAGGAAAGGCAAAGATAGGTACTCATAGATGATTGCTTTCATGAAAGAGTTTTGCACTAACAGGCCAAGCCCATTAGTTCGTTTGTATCTCTGCTATGAGAATGTAACTGGTTTCTGTGAAACTAGAACCAGTGCGATCCCACAAATCCAATAACAAATTCTGGACCTTCTTGCAAGGACATGTACATGAGCGTGCTCACCTAGGGAAATTCTAATAAATTGTTTTTTTCAGCACATAGCTAAAGCTTTTAGTGAGGCCGTTAAGAATTTTTTATCATGTAACACTGCACCCTATGACCATGAAACAATAGATAACAAAATGTATATTAGATATGCGAACAGCATGAAAGACAGAAACATACTCTAAATGAATAGGACTTTAACCGTTCACAGGCTGGGATGATTACTCTTGCGATCTCGCAAGTTGCCAGGATTTCCAGATCTCTGTCAGCTGTGATCACTTATTCTCCAGCAATAAACTTACCCTAACCTCTAACAGCCGGTGTTCATCCCTTGCTGGAAAATTTCCAGGCAATAATGAGCCTCAGCAGCTCAAAATCAAAATCTGAATACCAGATTTAATCCCCCAATAACAAATACATCTCCTGGTCCTCTTTCGAGAAAGTGAACCAGGGACTCTGCCTCAATAAAGCCTCAGTCGATACAACCTAAAAACCAAATGCCTAAAATCATTGCATATAATACCACAAAACATTTTGCATTATAAGTGATCTCCGCCGTATTTAGCATTTAAAAGCACACAGGGCCAATCCCAGCAATAATGCAGAGTGCTTATGATGTGAGTCTTCATCAGGTTTTCTGAATTGAGTATAAATGCGATAAGAAACAAGAGATAAACTACAAAAGCCCATTAAAATTAGCACCAATTCAGTATAATTGCAGCATTACAATAGTTTCAACAACATGCACACTTTCTATACAAAGTCCTTCAATTGAATGTATTGAAAGCACCATCTAGCAATTACATATAAATCCTATCAGTACTTTTCATGCAAAATTCTTCAATGGAGTACTAAAAGCATTACCTAGCTAGCTTCTTTTTTCCTTTTTGGCATTTCATAAATTAACCCTATTAAATAAGCTTAGGCTTATTTGCTATATCAGATGCATCTCTACGGTCAAAATCATCTGAGACTGGCACCCTGTCCCGTTTGTTAGGGTATGCCACACCCATCAAGTTGGTTGTAATACTCTACATAATGGAAACTTCAACAGTTCTTATCATGTATTCTGGATATTTGAACTCCAATCTCTGCTTTGAAAGCCTTAATGCTTTTGCCACTTGAGCTCATCCCATCAGCTAAATTGCTCTGGTGGGTTGGATCGTTAATATGGTTATACTTGACCCCTACCTCCAGAGACCGTGGCAACACACAGCAGCAGGCTTAGGTTCATACATTGCCCCTACGTCCAGGCGTTGCCATGGCTACCTGGGCAAGCCATTATCTAGTATTTAAATATAGTACCCGCCCAAACAGCAACAACCCAGTACTTTTGACTTGAGGGTTTATCTGGGTTTATTATACCAGTGTTTATCCACAACCAAAAAGGCACTAAACCATATTAAAAGTAACACTTTTACTGCATAGTTGCAGCATTCGAAAGCTTCAAAAATATTTGCAACACTCATAGAAGATTCTTAAATGAAGTAAACTGAAAGCATAAACTATTATTCTGACTAAATACTATCATTAAATAAAGGCCGAAAGCACTCCAAAACATTTACACCGATTACAAAGTCCCCCACTGTAAATGATCGAAAACGTCCACTGATATTCTAATCAAACGTCCCGACATATTCAAATATATACATACAAAATTAATAGCAATATCTAGCATTATAGAAAATCTTGCAACATCTAACTTAGAGTGCCTACCCAAAAGCCACAAGAAAAAATGCTCAACTTGTGATATCAGAAAACCCTCCTAGCTGGCAAAGGTGTTTCCAAATATTGTGGGGGACTGGAACAACAGAGAGCCTGGGTTGTTTAATCAGCACAAAGTCCTTGCATTCCTCTTCCTGCTTGATTTGAGACAGAGTTAGAGGGTTTTCTAGTAGAGAAACTGCTTCCACATCAACCATCCCATATTTCCCTGAAGAGTCAGATGGGTCTGCATAGAATTCCTTGACAACTCTCACAATGCCCACAATCTCCTTGGATTTCCCGCTGTGATAGAAAAAACATTGGTCTCCCACTTTCATGGCCTTCATGTTGTTTTGGGCCTGTGCATTTCTCACTCCATCCCACTGGGAAATGCCATTGTTGTTTTGCTGATGCTGCCATGACCATTCGTTTGGCTCTGTTTTAAGGAGCCAATATTGAACCATCCTGCTTGTCAGTTTCAGCTTTCCTTCCGTATGTTCCAATTCAAGTAAATTTCATAGGGGAAAATGACATACGAATGCTTTATAATGCCTCGTAATTCTTTTAAAGGAATTTGACACGGAAACCATCATTTGCAAATAAACTAGTTTATCTATTTTATCACATAATTTATATCGAAAAGTGGAGATATATCAATTTACCAATTTTATTGTAATAATATATTCTTTAGTTGCATCATAATATAATATCATCGAATTATTATAGGAATGTAGAGTATAACCACGTGTATGCTATTGAATTTAACTAAGGAAAATGAATATTGTCTATACATAAAGACATTGTATTGAATGAAGGAGTTTATCAGTGACATTAATTGTATTCTAAGGCTTGGAGACTATGTTTTTTGCTTTTCTATTTGCAATTTGCTTCTTTGTTAAAAAAAAAAAAATTGATCTTATATCGTTAACTTGTTTGATCTTCTTTGAAGCTTTCATTAATATTCATGTGTAGTAGCTCTCAATTTTTTATTTCTATCAACTCTTTAGCAAATTGAATAAAAATGGTATATGTAACAATAATCTACTTTGGTTGATTTACATGAAAACATAAAATATTTCATAAATGAATGTTTGTGCTTAGCTTTCCCCTTCACACATATTTAATTACTTAAGCAAAAATAATTTTAAAGCAAGCCATTTCTTAGACAAGATATAGAAGTAGCAACAATATTTGAAGGTAAAACTCTCTTGCAAGAGAGTAATGGTTCGAGAGTTTTCAAAGAAATCATGTATTCCTTAAAAAAATTGCACGATAGTTAGGACATGACTTATCTTTTAACTTAAGATGAACATCACAGTTTTTTTTTGTTTTTTATTGAATAAAAAAACATGTTAGTCATCAATTTTCAAACTTGCAGATTGATTGAAGGCAATAAGTGTATATCCTCCATTTGTGAATGTTCTATGTTTTTTACATCTTATAAAAGCTTGAATGGTGATGGTTATTCTACTATTATCATAGCTTGTAGGTAAAACATAGAGCAACAATGTTAACAACCAAAAGAAAGTTCAAGTTTAGTGCAATTAGATTTATTGGCATGTTTCCTCTATACACATTGAAGGTAGAAGTAAAACATAAAATTAGCAAACTAGTGCTAGTTCTAAGCATTTATAAATTGACACATTCTAGATGACATTTTTAGCAAAGGAATGATATTTCATAGCATCATCAAAGCTTACACCATTTATATTGAGGTTAAAAATAGCTTCATTTAGAAGCCATCTTTGGAGTCTTTGGATAGAGATAGTTTTGAAAGAAGTAAAAATTGATATAATTAGTAACTTATTTAGGGTATAGAAATTTAGCAAGTGAACAGATACAAGAATTTAATCTTAGATACACTACTACGTAAGGGGAGTGTTTAAGACAATTTTTAAGACAATATTTGAGTAAATTGTCTTAATTTGAGACAAAAAAAACTTGCTTATTGTCTTAACTAATGTCTTTAAGCGAGTGTCTTAAGTTATTGTCTTAAAAATTGTCTCTCTAAAGACAATATAAAACATAAGTTTTTTTGTCTCTTTAGAGACAATAGTTGTTTAGAGACAATAGGTCTAAGACAATAGTTGTTTAGAGACAATATAAAGAGATAATATGAAAAAAAGTATTAAAAAAAAAAACAATTTATTTTAAATTATTTTTTAGTGTGGTTTTCAACATTCAATGTTTCTGGATTTTCGTTGTTCTCTTGTTTGCTAGAAGGAAAACAGATTCTTCATAATTACATCCACTCAAAACAACTCAACACATCATATGACTTGCATTTAACATGAGATTCCTACTCCAAGATTGCATGAATGAGACATAACAAAGGATTCATAAATTAAATCACAATTTCTACATCAAATCACTCCTTACAAAAATGAAACAAGAGAACTAAGAAGGAACCTTGCTGCCATTTTATTGATTTTGAAAGGAGTTTTGTTGTTACAATGATTTTCTTTGAAAAGAGTTACAAGACAAGCTTTTTGCTAAGCAAAAAGAAGGAAGAACTAAAAAATAAAAGTCTTAAGAGAATCCTTTATAAAGAGAAACCCTCAAATCATAAACTTTCATTGAAGTAAGGGCTTCTAATTCTGATAAACTGCTGCAAACACCTTGAAATTAGCTTTCAAACTGAAACTGACTTGCTAATCTAGACACTTTCCTCTGCTGTTGCAAACAACTGATGTGTTTCTAAATTCCTCCCTTGCCAAAATCAATGCAAAATTCCCCAAAAATCAGGACCCTTGAGTAGTGTTTCAAATCTGAGAAATCTTGCCATTGTTAGAAATTCACCTTTGTGCCTTCATATTCTTGGTATCTCAAATATAATGGAAACCATGCATTTGCACCCTGGAGATAACATTTGCACACACTAAAGGAATCATAATGACTGTATTATTTTCACTCATCACTGCCCTCTTTTGAAGAATAACACTGCATCCTTTGACTTGCTCAGTCATGCTTCTATGAGACAAAGCTATGAAACTTGGAATTCTAAAACTCCAAAGCACTTTCATCAAACAAATATACTACCCCTTCCATTACTACAACAATCACTGCAACTAATTATTTATGTGATCCCACTTGCATGATGAGCCTGAGGAATGTTGACTGTGTTTTTCTTTACAATAGGTTTGCATTAAGAGATGCTACCATTGGGGTTGTACTTACATGAAGATATTGGCTATTGAATAACGCATTTATCCCATTCCTTCAATGAGCCTCATAACAATGCCCCTCTATGCAAATTAAGGCTTCAAAACACAGTGACTATTGTAGAAGCTAATCTGCAATATGACTGTGAAGTTGCTCAATAATAGATTCAATGGTGATAAGACCAAAAGGTGCAGCATCAACAACACTACCACTTGATACAATTATATTTGATAAGGAAATTATATTTGATAAGGCACATTCAAAAGCTATCCAAATGTTTATATAGGAGGAAATGCAAGTGGACTTATGATAAAAACTAGAACAATGCCTTCAACTGTCACTTCTCCATTATACAACTCTGCCCATGTGAAACAAAGAGCTTCTAACAACCACATTTTATCCTCTGTGATCCTCCAAATGATTGAGTTGGCATTCTCCACAAATCTGTTGTCCCTCTCCTTCAATAGACATGCCATTTGATCATCATTCACGTCTATGCATGTAATATCTTGTTTGTGGAATTGTCCTATCTAGGTTCTCAACTGAACAAAAAGAAAGAAGGTAGTCTTCATGAAAAGACTTATGGTTTGGAGCATTCATAAGCTAGACTTCCCCAAACAAAACCATGCTCTTTTATCACAACATTCCTCAGGAGCACTATCATCCAACCATGCAGAAAGGATGGTCCATTTGTACATCATAAGTATAACAATCCACCCTAAAATTCTTCTATGTCCTTGGAAAAACTATACAAATAGTGATACATAAGTAGAGTAGGCTCAGCTACTCCTATATTTACCAATGGTTGACCCCCAATTACTGAGTGTATAATTCCACAAATTGTTGTAGATGCAAGTGTGTGTGTACAACTCAACAGCCCATCTGAGAAAATACACAATTGTCAGCTTATTTTGTTACACTCTGTTAATAGACAGTATTTTGCATACTTTTATAATGCAATGCATAGATCAACCTATTGAACATATTCACAGAAAGTATGATAGACAACAGTCTCAAATATACAATAAAAATTACATGAAGTTATCTTTACAAGGTGAGGACCTGAATAGAATCCCTCTCTAGATTATTGGAAGGAAAAAAAAAATTACTGTGAACCACTATTCATAGATCAATAAATTTGACTTAAAACTATATGACATGAATAAATAGCAATAATAATTACTTTAATCTCTTGTCTAGTTAGTTTATTTGATGTTCTCACTTTACCTTACCAGTTTGTTGATTAAGTTGTTCCCCAAATGCAATAACAAGAACAACCAAAGCAAACAATATATAGGCTGTCGAGTTCAATATTCTGCTCACAACATAGCATAATACACGAGATTGAATTGATTATGAATAAGAAATGGAATAATGGCAAAGCAAACACTTTTAATTACCTGAATTTTGCACTAAATCCGCTGATCCAATCTTCCTTGTAACATTGCAAGCGACCTTGAACATCTTTAAGCACTCCTCTCATGGGTACATAGTCACAACAATCCACCCTAAAAGGCCTCCAATCAAAAAGGTAATAAGAATATTAACAGGGATGTACCACCTACAAATAATCAATATAGAGATGTTAAAATTGGATTAAATAAAAAACTAAGATTATTAACTTCCACTTTTCACATCAATCTATACTACCAGCTCGAAGAACCTTTAACAGTACCATTTGCATCCATGAGAAAGAATGAGAAAGTTTCTGGAACCAACTACTTTTCATCAATTTCATCTCAAGCATTTCATGAACAGGATGTATCATGACAGGAAATGTGAATACAAAGGTTGTGCAAAGACCTACCTTGACAGCAACTGTAGACCAATCATTGGGAAGATTGAGCACTATTATATCTTGAGTTTCACTGCCATAGGCAAAATATCCTATCAATCCAAAACCATTATAGAGAGTAGCTAGGAAGCCTATTCGAGGTTCAAATCCCCTTGACTGCAATAAGCTGGCCAATAATTGATCTAATTATTACAAGTCAAATCCCATGAACAATGGTGGCTCCATAACTGAGGCAGAAAATAGCAACAATAGAAATCAATGACCAAACAAACTGTTCCTTTGAACAGCCATAACTGTACATACAATATAGAAACCTGTGATGAAATAATTATTTGAATGTAACACTTTGTCAAACAACAAACAAGCCACATATGTGAAATGAGTTGAGGGATTACTCCATCACTAACCCTTTCATTTCAAAGTATAAAACAATTCTAAGGTTGTTTCCTATGTTCCATTTTTATATACGGCCAACAAACATAAGCACTTTCATGTGAGACACTCAACAATAGCTATCTTGAGTGATAAACAAACATGTGTGACTTTGAAAAATAAGAAAGTCTTCCTACATTTGTCATAAATGATCATTTTTTGTGTATTTTGTATATGTTTTTGTGTCTCTGTGTGTGTGCAAGCTTGTTCTCTTTGAACTCTCATATAAGGCTTCTAAGAAACTTTCATCATGCTTTAATGAACAACAAAATTCTTTGTTTTACTTACTAGACTATTTGGTGCCACCCCTTAACAGAACTAACTGGAATGTATAGAATATACTCACGAGTGAAGAGCATCTAGAGCACATCTTGAGCTATTAAGACCATAAGCAAGAAGAGCCTGAAATACAGTGAAAACAATTCCAAATTTTCTACATAATAACAAGAACAAAGATTGAATAACTATGAGTAAAGGCAATTATTTCTCATTTATCCTTTCATTCATCCTGAATTTATTGTTGTTTGTAAGTCTACCATCTAAGCATACTGATAATGGCATGCTACTATCAACATCAAGATTACTTCTAATCATAATTGATGTAGAGAAGTCAAAGACAACATCCTTGTTCACTTCATCTGTTCTTGAATTAATAGCAATTTTCAAACTATTTATTTTTCTATGGTAATGAAAGTATGCTATAATCAACAATCCAACTAGATTAAATTAATAATGATTGATGGGAAGAATATTTACAAAAGCGAACAAAGTCCAAATGTCAAATGGTGTGTAGAAATGAAATATAACAATAAGAAAAGGATCAAAGCTTCCACCACTAACATGAAAAATAATAATTCTTCATTTGTAATTCAAAAAAGGAGACATATCAAACTTGAGCAAAAGAATAATATAAAATATTCAATTGTAACATAAAGTTTATCAATTACCTGATTTAAAAAATCTGCAACTGAGTGGACAACCTCAACAAGCATTACATGGCTTGCTCTCATTAGCCATACTCCATATTTGAGAGAGAAAACCAAGAAGTTGCACCACATTGCAGTAATGATTTCCCTCTAGCTGCATTTACTGTTCCACAATATATTAGCAATGACTAATTATCTAAAAATTCATTAATCAATCAAATTTGTTGTCAACAATATTCACAAAATAAAATGACGAAATAAGGGGTTAAAATCATAAAACGTTACAACATGAAATCATAATTGTTAGTATCATGAAAGAGTTAAAATACCATGAAAAGAAATGGGGAAAATTGTCTCTTCCTTTATGTCCTCCTTCTACGAGGCACTATTCTAATTGTGGCACAAACAAAGGAAATTTCGAATATCGAACAAAAAACCCTAAAGAACAAAGTAGATTTTAATAAAAACCCCAAAGATTGTACTATCATAAGGTGCATCATATCATTTCAATAAAAAGAACAATCTCTTATTCATAATGACTACAAAAATTTACATGAAACTCTACATACATGTGATTATGAGATCTAAGAAGTGTATGATTTATTTCCCCAACTCCCTTTGTAGTCTATAACAAAAGCTTTCTAACCCACTCCAAGAGTATAAATTATACTTCCAATTAGACCTCTCTACCTGTGATACGAAGCTCCAATTGCATCAATATCACTCTCTAT
Source organism: Sequoia sempervirens (assembly GCA_007258455.2). Taxonomy (NCBI): domain Eukaryota; kingdom Viridiplantae; phylum Streptophyta; class Pinopsida; order Cupressales; family Cupressaceae; genus Sequoia; species Sequoia sempervirens. The sequence continues at coordinate 34,289 of VDFB02291977.1, forward strand.
TGAATAAATAAATAATTAAGAAACATAATTCTCTAGATCATAATATCTAACAAAAAATTATTAACCAAGTTATTTTTTCTTGTATGCTATCCATACTTTATACTCCACTCTAGTAAGCTGCTCTTAATGGAGTCACTACCTAAGATACTTTGCCAAAATTTATTCAAACTCTAGTTTAATAAGTTTTTTCTACCACATGGGTAGTGCCACACTCATGACAATGACACCCCTTCAAGGTTAAGATGGAGTGGTGTAACTTCCACTGGACCATACTAGCCCTAGTATGGTAGGATGAATGCCACACCTCCATTCTTGCATACAATTTATTATTTTATTCCCTAATGTTTAGATTTTTTCAACAAACATATCCAACCATTGATTACTCCGCAATTTGTAACATGTACTCCCTCTAGATCCATGACAAAGTCAACTCTATTGTTGATTTAATGATGATTGAGATGGAGTATTATTTGTAAGATAGGTTAGGATGATTAAGCACCTTAGGACATATGACATGGCCTAAGAAAACACACATACACACAATCAATACTACCTTAAATATCAACCAAAGTCTCAATTCACTCAAAATACTACACTAACAAAACCATACAATGACATTTCAACAATGATTGGCCAATGACATCAGTATATATATATATATATATATATATATATATATATATATACAGTTTTACTAGAAATAATATATTGTCAAAATCATACATCAACAACTCAATAATGATTGGCCAACATCATTGACTAAGGGAGATGACTCAAAAACTAGTGGTTAAGCACAAAGATGGTGAAAGCTCACTAACTGAAAAATTAGCATACCATTTCTCTATGATGTTTATTTATGGCATCATCCTCCCTCATGATATTCTCCCTCCAATCAAGGACAAGGTACCTTACAACTAGAACTCAACAAATGAATGAATTAGTAATTATCATACTCAAGTTTCTGTGGTTTCACACTACACTATGGCATTTCCTTAAATACATGGTTAGGCTGTAAACTCCTAGGTACCAACCCCAAAAGGACTTCATATAGTTGGAATACTTGATATCTCCTCTTTTTAGCCCGACACAAAGTTTTCAAATCTTCTACAAATTCATTTTTTAAGTGTTTTCTTTTAAGATCTTTAATTTAGCTAAAATATGTTCATTTATTTATGAAACATTGAAATTGCCTTAACAGACTCATAAACCAATTAACATTCACAGAATTTTTCATAGAGTAAACCCTCATAGGAATCATACACAAAATAACTTAAATAAACACAGAAATTTGGGAGAAAACCCCTCATGGGTGATAAAACACCAAATCTTTGATAATGTAAATGTATAGCCCTGATTTCCCTAGAGAGAGTAATTAAATATCTTTCTCGCAAGTGTTATACAATTAAAAAGAAGTTGTTTTGAAACCATTTTGTAATGAGTTCACAGAAAGAAAGAATTTTAACAATCCATTTGCAAATGAATGGCTCAGATCACTCCATGTGTCTCACTTTTTTAATATCCCAAAATCTATGCAGCTAGTTAATGCAATGGCAAAAATAAATCACTCAATACAATGTAGGAATAACAGTTAACTTGCAATTACCATCTAATACTTATAATTTTTTTCTTTTCCTTCCAATCACGGTTTATGCTCTAATATTTTATGCATGAATCTTATCTCATGCATTGAAGATTGCATTTATGATTGATAGTTTTACTAATAGTCCATATAAAATGCAAAAGAAAATGAAGGATGAGCAACTTAGACTACTTAACTGAAAATACATTAGAATTTTGTTAAATATAAACATAAGAATATCACAATTACAAAAACAGTAAACACAATCTAGCCACAACAAAATATATGGTGCATTCAAGAAAAAGTTTAACGAAAAAAATGATTTACCAACTTTATACATAAAATAATTCGATCCATATGATCTTAGTATGTCTTCCAATCCTGGAATTATTCTGCAGGAGAAAAAGACCTAAAACTAGAGTGCTCAAGAAAAATGATCTTTATGAAAAATGATCCTATTTCATCTGCTTGAAACATTCAGCAAATTCACATGCCTGAGCTCTATATGTTAGGAAAGTATATTAAATGAACCTTAAAAGTTGTGTCCAATGCGCTCCGAAGAATATGTGACATACTTTTTATTATATATTGAGGCACAAGACACAAGAACCATGTGTGTAGTAGTTCACAATTTTTGGCCTTTGAACAAAATTTCACATTGAAATTTTGTTTTCAATCAATACTTGAGCACCAGGGAATTTTCAGTTATTGGACATAATAGGCTTTGGTCATGCACATTCCTTGTTTTGTGCCCAACCAAATGTAGGAATTAACAATTTTGAGTTGTTGCACTTCAAGAATCCAATGAAATTTGTATACGTTAGTCATTTTTTCTTTGCATATTTTCTTTATGATGCCCTATAAAACCACTAAGCGATCTTGTCTTGTAGGGAACTAAGGTTTTGGAGACATTTATGTTACCACATCACATTTTAATTTAACTCAACTTGATTGAGTCCTTGGTAACAATTAGCAACTTTTGGTCACTGGGGTGTGCAGCAAGGTACCAAGATTCAAAAGTTTGGTAGCATAAAAAATTAAAAAAATGTGCACATGAATTTAAAAAGCATTCCAAAAGTTTCAAACCTATATAGCATACAAAATTATGTATAATCACATGCATAACAATATAAAAAAAATTAACTACTTTATATAGCATTTCAAAATTAAATACATCACATGATCCCTCTCCAATGTCTATAGTCTTGGCCCTATGGCCAGTATCTAAAAATTATATAATTATGTGCATGATCCAATTCATGATCATTAATATAATTAGTGCTAATTACCTGATCCAATACATCTGCACTAACAATACAATATTCACTATGTCTAACATGGTTCCTAAAGTATGTAGAAAAAATAAGGGTTGATGTCCCAGCCAATGTGTTAATCTAAAACTGAGAGGTTCAATCCAATAGGTTCAACTCTCTTAAAAAATCAATGTTTGGAAAATAAAATTGAGGTTTGGTCAAACCTTGTTACTGTGTTGTGCAGCACCAGACACATTTGCAGCATTTTAGATTATCTTGAATGTTACTTTCTTTGTTGAGGCCCAATGATAGTCACTTTATCTTTTAAAGGAACTAGAGCTGTAGAGAGATTTTTGTAGTTTGGATATGTTTTTTTCTTTCTGAGGCCTAGCATCAACACTTGGCTAGCTTTACCTGTCAGAGGTTTTTTTTTGTTACTCCGTCACATTTTCTTTTGACTTCATTCTGAACAACACTTATAACACTTTTGGTCACTAGGGTATATGGCATTAGAAACATGTGTCACATTCTAGATCATCCTAAATGAAGCTAATTTCTTTTTTTAACGCTGTGACAATCAATTTTCTTTCCATGAACAAAAGCTCCAAAGATATTTTGTATTTTGACATGGATTTTGCTTTGACACATCTCCTAAATTTAGCTTGAAGTCTGGTGACACTTTGTGATTTCTTCTTCCCTGGCAGAAATGATGATGTCACTAAAAAGGCAAGTTTCAAATATAAAGAAATCCATAAATGAATGAAATACTTATCATCCAGTGAATGTGGGACAAGTTGCACTCTTTCTTTTAAAAGGTATAACCTTGTAGCCTGTTTGATGACACTATCAAGAAAATCAGCCACCTGAGACATGATTGGGATGTATAGATTCAGGATCTCCTATGTCTTCTTACTGCAAATAATTGAGCACAAAAATGGGTCAAGTTTTCCAATTTGTTTCTTGATGGACACAATCTTGTCTACTAGATTTGTATGATCAATAATTCATCCCTTGTAATCAAAGCATCTAAATTGATTTGGACTTAGTTCATCTATTCTTGACATTGGTAACAAAATGAACATGAGTCAGAATACATACAACAAAATGTAATGTTTTTGTACACTTTATAGTCGTGAGAATGATCTCTACTTGCATATTATTTCCAAAACCTTAATTTTTTTGTTCATTTCTTTTCTTTTCAAAAATATTTCCAATCTTCATGTTGATCTGCCTAGTTCACCAATATTTACCTGTTGAAGAGAAATAAATTCCCAATGTAGGCAGTTGTATTAATTTGCTTGGTTCTTATGTTTTTTCCAGAACAAGGGATAGGATCATATAACACATTGACCGACTTATGAAATCTTCAACTCGCTTTAACTGACTTGACCAACCATATGACTGCAAAGAGGGATCATCAATCCAAAAATTGAAAGCATTGCTATAAAAACCTTTTGGTTCTATACTCAAATTCAATACCAAAAGTCAAGGATAAGAGACGTGATTGATTACCCACTGCCATGGCATTGCCTTACCAAGTGTGGGCTGCCACAAATATGATCTAGTACCTATGGAAAACTTGTTGGGATGGTCGGCAAGGGAGTGTCCTCAACAAACATGCACAACGAATGCTATGCTTTTTGAAAGGAACAACTAACATAAAAATGATGGAGATGGCAGTCATAAAAACTACAATCGTTTTTTCAACTCAAACTGGCAGGCTTTGAACCTTGTACCAGTCTTTCCACTCATTTATTTTCAACTTTATGGTGTCATGGTTATAGGGGATTTGTCTACCATATTACCATTCAGTGGCAGGCATGAGACATCTAATAGTTTGGCTAATTAAAAAGAAGGGATGTGAAGTTAATTGGGTACTTTGAATTTCACAACCAATATTCTTACAGAACACATCACTCTCACAACATACATCATTAGTTAAAGCCCAAGATCTAAGATGCGGGTTTTGATACAGATCTTTGTTTAGGTTTGTGGATCTGATTCATGGATTTGGCAAGTTTGTCCATACCAAAACAATGTAAAATTTATATATATATATATATATATATATATATATATATATATATATATATATATATATATATATATATATATATATATATATATATATATATATATATATCTTAGACTAAAAATAAGAATTAAGTTTAGAATACCACATAGCATAATATAATCAACAAAACCACCATAAACTCTAATGTCATTTAAAACATAAATAATAAATATTATAAAATATACATTATTCAAACTTCAAGTTCAACAATCAATTTTTAGTGTCATAAGGATTTTCTAAATCATCAACACCAGCATCATCAATAAAAAAAGAAGAAATATGGACAGATGAATTATATGAGTTATATATTTGCAAAAGGTGTATGTTTTGCTTCAATTGCCAGCAACACTTTTTACATCTTAATGTTATTTTCCAGAGCAATATTGGCCAGAGTGTCTAAATCTAGTCATGATTATTCTAGATGGTGTAATTTCTAATAAACACTACAATACTTCTTATCATACTTTAAAATTGACTAATAAATTTTTATTAGTCTTCAAGGTTTAAAAGGGAAGAAATTCAAGGTTGAAGATCATAAATTAACTAGAAGACCTAAGCAAAGAGCAATGGATCCAAATGCTTGCAGAATAGTGTAAAGCTCATACCTGAAACTTAGGATCCAAATACTTGCAGAATAGTGTAAAGCCCATACCTGAGGGGTTTCAGCTTGTGACGTTAGTTCTGAAATCCCTTATCATCCAAATGAATCCAAACACGATCACCAACTTGGCTGATATAAATAGGGGAGGCACGCTGCCTTGAATTCATCCTATTTCTACTATAGAGAATGTTTTGAATTTGGGCATGAAGCTTGACTCAAGTCTGCACAAAGGGAACAACTTTGTCTTGCACATTTGTTGGTGGTGCATATCTAGACCTGGAAGAGCTACCAACAGTTCATAAGGCACCAAAGGTTGAAAGCCATAACTATATTGGCTTGTGACTAGTCCTTTGTATGATAAGTCAGCAGATGCCCCGCTTACTTGAGTACCAGACCTATGGAAAATTGGGGACCATCAATCTCCAATGGAAATGGTTGTTGCACGTCAGGGAGAGAAGGCACTAGAGTAGAACAAGGAGCATCAAAAAGAGATTTGATTGCTTGGAATTTGGACACAGAACATTATCTGCCTTAGCTCCCAAATGATTCCAAGAATCAAAGGATCACATAGATTGACTTATTTTAAGTGATAGTTCACCAAAGAGTAAGTCATTCTGTAGTCAACAGATTTTATGGAAGTCATCAAAGTTAGCCTTGTAATCATAATAATAATGTACTTCAAGTAGTGGTATACCTTGTCAAAGTTCACATTTGCAGGGAAAAATCATCCATTGATTGATTGATTTGTTTTTAGTTTATTAACTTGAGTCTCATTATTAAAAAATAGTGTACTACTAAATAGATGCATGCTTGCAGTCAGACAGTCCTCACTTAATCAAAGTTTCTTGAAAACTTAAATAGTTGTTTCCAAGGTCATGTTTAAAGCCTCGGGTGGGTGGTAGATTCGGCAAACAACCCTCCTTGTGCTGCTAACGCAGGGTTTACTCCATATCTCACCGACCTCTGCCATATATGCAAGATTTTCTTCTAAAAATGTTTCATCAATGCTAAGGTGACCATTCTTGACTACATTGGGGCTTTACATCAAAATATTGAGGAGTTTGTATTTCAAGGCAATACAAAAATGGAAGGCACTTTGCCACTAGAAATGGTCACACTTACTGCCCTCCGCCATTTGATTCTGTCATTCCTGTAGAGCTTGGGAATCTGAAGAAGCTTCAATAGCTTGTTTTGAGTGATAATTCTTTTAGCGGAAGGATTCCTTTTTCTATGGGGGAGCTAAGGGAGTTGGTCATCATGGATCTAAGTCGCAATCAGCTAGAAGGAGCCGTCCTATTACAAATTTCTAGGCTTGTTAGGTTGGCTAAGCTAGACCTGAGCTTTAACCGTCTGAACGACACCATTGTTAACAGGCACGATAAAAATGAAGGTTGAAAGCCATTTTAATAGGTCCAATAAAAAAACCTTAAAAGGCACGATAGTCAAAAAATCACCGCTAAATATTGTTTAGTGCCACAAAAACCAACATACATACACTCATGCATTGCCAGGAAAAAAGAAAAGAAACAGAAGAAAAAAAAGACACGTGGGGAACACCTAGTCTGTTGCTAGAAGGCCATGTCGCTTGCCCAAGAACCTGGACCCACGTGGTCGAGACCTTTTGCTCTAAGCTTCGTGTCCTTTTGATTTGCTGAAAACCCCTGGTCATTTCTGATGAAAAATCCCTTCTCGTGCATTTGTTCCTCTGCTTTGTTCCGTTCTCTGTTCTGTGTTCTAAAAGCCAAATGAAATTAACGCATATTCATTAAAACTGCAGATGATATGATTGAAAGTAATGTTCAATGTTGGAGGGAAAAGGAAAATTGGGAGGGAATTGGAAAATTAGGAGGGAAATAAAAAATATATTTTAGAAAAAGGCTTTTTTTTATTGTCTTAATTTAAGACAAAATTAATAATTTAAGACAAAACTAATATTTTGTCTTAAATTAATGTCTTAAATGGGGGCTATATGTAGTAGTGATAGAATTAATAGATTGTACAAAAGTGATGAAATGTCATTCTAAAAAAATTGTTTGAGCTCTTGATTGATTATGGTTGTTAATATGTCTCTCTCTCCATGAGCGATTTATGACAAATATCCTCGTCCAATCTTAGAACCACAATTATGATAAGTTGTCGAAGAGTGAGTGCTTCATAAACTTTTTAACATTTTGAAACTTCATTTTTCACAAATTATAGAGAAATTATACATAATAAGCAATAATGAGATTAAGAGAAGATGATATTTGAAGCCTTGATTCTAAAACATATACATCTATACATTGGTGCACATCATTCGGTTCCTCATTTGATAATTGTTTGACAAGAAAATTAATAAGAGCTTTTTCTAAGAAGGCTTCATCTGCATGTTTGTTACGCCCATAAGCTAAAAGTATAATTGTATATGGACTTGACAACATCTTAAATGCATCACATCAGTTGCTATAACCAGGTCAAAGGAACCTGCTAGTAGTTCAAATCTACTTCCCCAAAGCAATGAAATTATGGAGAGAGTCTTTTGCTTTTTATTAGCCAAAACATTTCTTTTGAGAAGATCAAGATTCATTTGAAAATTAGTAATCTAGATTAATGAAGCTCTAAGGTAAGCTACAACAATGCCTGCAAAATATTGAGGCAAAGTAGTTGAATTCAACTTGAAAATTGATAAACATGTGTAGATATTATCATTTAATCTATTGGACACAAACTTGACCTTACAACCATACATCAAAATTCAAACTTTGTCTCTGTGAATTTTATGAAATTTCACTGTAGATTTCAAAAGAAATTGTCAATCTTAAATGATATTATCACACCCATTTAATAAGTTTATTTAGGATAGTACAAATATTTAGTTATTCTTACCTAGGTAGCTAATCATTACATTTATTCAACTTCAATTAAAGCACACAAAAACCACCACTACTTCATCAATTATTGACTAATTGTAGTTAGGTGCCACCTTTATTTAGTGAAGGCCACCTTTGTCTTAGTTAGACTAAGTTAACTCACCTATTGATTTAGAATGATTTGAGTCAACTCATGACCTCTTGAACATGTCATCTCCTTGATTCACGCATCTGAGAGACCTATACATTTATACAACTATTTATAACTACACTTCATTATATTTATTGGTTTTCTTAGTTTTGTGATAGATCATATGCATTAGGTCCTCTATATAACAAACTCAACACGGTATCAAAACCATGATATCATAGGGTTAGCCTTTTTTTTTGAAATTAGGTGATATTTACCTATAGAGAGTTCATGTAATAAGATTTTATCAACAAAGTACAACACAATAAGATGTAGTGAGTTTTAAGTGTTGTAGTGCAACATACATGTTGGTTTACATTTGGTAATACTATGGCAGTAAGTTGTGGTACAAAATATCGGTATGTTTCCTTGTGGTGATGTTGTGCCACAATCACAAGTTATTTGAAGAACTCATGATTGCTTATGGAAAATAATGTTGCTAAAAGCATGATTGCAATGTAGGAGCCTTTGTTGCAAAGCTAGAGTTCATGCAACACAATCTAAGAGTGAGATAATTCTTTGGAAGATGGCATAAGGTATTACAAGTAGTCATAAGTTATGTTATGTTTGTATGTGTTATCACAAGCATGTAATTGATAATTATGGCTATATGAGAAAACAAGAACTCATTAACAATGTTAATTGTTTAACTATTGTCATAGTGTGAAACAACTACTTGCATACAAGTTGATTATCCATGTGGAGACATCATTTTTGGTGATTGCAATATGTTGGCATTATAATATGATATTAGATTTCCACAATCCATAAGAATATCAAAGAAATTATTTCTGGATTAGATTGTGTGAGCTTTTTTGGATCAATGTTTTGGATCACACTCTGTGATCCATCATCAGGATAGAGAGCTCAAGGATATGAAAAACTGGTTTGTTGCAGACCAATTTGGATATAAAAACTGGTTTGGATATGAAAAACTGGTTTGCAACAAACCAGTTTTTCATATCCTTGAGCTCTCTATCCTGATGATGGATCACGGAGTGTGATCCGAAACGTTGATCCAAAAAAGCTTACACACAATCTAATCCAGAAATAACTTCTTTGATATTATAATATGATTGAAATATAGTTGCATTACTCTTGCTATTCCACATATTGGTTGGATGTGCTTAGATGGTTGGAATTCTCACTTACATGTTTATATGCATCCTCTAATGTGAAGGTGTTAGGGTTGAATGGTTGTATAAATTGAAAGGTTAGCATTGGATTGAACATTGCTAGTGTGAAACATTAGAGTTATTAGAGAAGAGTATGTTATAAATTAGAGTTTATAAAAGGCATTGTTGTATTAAATAATCGATTCTAAATAATATAGTTGTGAATGTCTTTTGGTGGTGGGTTTTTTCTCATAAGAGTGTTTTCCACACAAATCTTTGAGTCTCGTGTAATCTCATGTATGTATATTGTTTCACTTATGTAAATGTTGTTAGATAGATTTTGTACATATGTTGACTGTTTTTTATTTACATAATCTTAAGTTTCTTTAATCTCGATCCATTGGTTATTTGTAATAAAGATGTAAACCCTAACATTTTTATGGATATTGAGAACATATGAATATAGTCTTCTAACATATTTAATGAATGATAGAATTATTCTAAGCTCACCATTATACCTAGATTGACCAAATTAATTAGGATCCTCTTTTATTTTGTATAAATCTAACAACTAAAACTCACCGATAAGAATAATGTCTGCAGATTTTTGAAAGCACCTTTGAATTTTTTTCACAATACTATTGTACCAAAACAAAATTTCACCATGAATTTGACTGTTGAGATATGTGGTTGGTATCATTCGATAAGTCTAATTGATATATATAGTTTTAAGAGCCAACCCGGCTAGGATACATGTTGTACCTACTCAGCTTACATATAATGCGTGAGTTTCGTACCTATTCGCCCCATTCTAAAATTTGGTAGATCGAGGGTGTTCGATTGCATGTACGTGAAATCCATTTCAGATCACTTAGAGTGGTGGGTTGCATGTACGTGAAATCTATTTCAGATCACTTGGAGTGCAGACCTGTCTGCTCAGCAACCAATAACCCTATTAAAGCCTCTAGGCCTAATGGTACACTATTACCTCGCCTCTGCTACAATAAATAGTGTATCGTACAAATTAATTCTTGAGGGCTTTGAGTGTAGCTTGGAGCCTTTATAGCCTAGTTGAAGAAATCAGATGAATCAATTCAATGACAAGACGTCATTCTGTAACCACTTTGGTTACCTTTGCGTACTCTTGGAGTTCAAAATTTTCAGTTTGAAGCCACAATGTAAGGTTGCTACCTAATATTCTTTTCAAACTCTTTGACCTTCCGTAGTTCCTTTAAGAGCAAATGGTCTTGAAGCCGTGCTAAGAAGAAAAGAGAACGAAAACCAAACTTGAATCTGTGTCCTGAACAACTGAAGGAGAAGGTCGTGTCTTTTCCCATCTAGTGAGATGTTTAACTGTGTTGTTGGCAGGTTCGCAGGGTGGAGAGACAAATTGGCATAGATCATATGAATTTCAATCTAAAGGGGGAGGACGATGTTAGAGAATATAGCAAGACAAATGCAATTTCCAAATGAAATTAATAACCACATGTCTGCGAGTGTGAGAGAGAATATCGAAGGATGGAGAGGCACCAAGGAGAGCTGCTTTCCAAGACTATGCATGAGGGAACACAGTAGGCAGAAAGGTGAAAATTGTTGGAGAATATCAAGGTCAAAAAGCGTGAATTGATAACTTTCCACAAGTGAAACGATGAACATAATAGGATATCTATCATATAAATGAAGAGCATAAATATAATGAGAAACCTTGCATGTATAGGCAACACGGATGAAGTGAGAAGGGAAGAGACAATGACTTACTACCCCTCCAAAATGCAACACGTGTGAACTCACTGGACAAATGTGTGAGAAAGTGTAAAGTGTGCATGCAATAGGTATCTCAAGTGATGATGACACATGTCTCAATGGTATGAAGTGAGACAAAAGCCTAAAATACCTAAGTAAACTTAAGCTATAAGTGTGAATACGTCAATCCTAGAAAGGTGATTAGCTAACTAGGTGAATAATAACTCTATTTACACTAACAAAAAGTTAGGGCCATAATTTATCGGCACGAGGGCAAAGCCAAGGCATGTTCTATAGACTCCATTTTGGCACAAAATAGACAAGTGGGTAGAGGGGATACAAATTTAAGATGGTTACCAATGGGAAACTTAATTTGGAGAAATTTCCATGCTAAGAGCTAAGATTGAGTGTTTGCTTTGGAAATCCAAATTGAAAGTTGAGCTTGTTCCACATGGACCAGAGTAAGGCACAATTCCACTTCCCATTAGGACAGTGTGACATGGTAATGGGGGGAAGGAGTTGTTTATAAATGGTTCTAAGGGGGGACAAGCGAAAGTTGTGAGCATTAGGCCATCTCTAGTCATTCAAGAAGCTAGTGAACTGAATTTCAAGAATTGGTTGCTTGTTAGAGGATGAGAGGTGGAACTAGGTTTTAAGAAGAGACCATGATTTCCATGAATTTTTATTTTGTCTTAAAACATGCATCTAGAGGGAGCATTGACTTACAGAATGTAAGTCCAACAAGAAATTTAAATAAATTCCATGTAATATTTTTTGTTGTGCTTCAATAAAATAAAATATGTATTATATTATCATAATTTTTTTATGCTTTCATTAATGTGGCATCTTTTATGATATTTTTATTGATTAGATTTGAAATATTTTTTGCTTTATCAAATAAGAAAATTACATTTCTTAATTTTGTTCTTGCTATAATTACTATTTACTTTGTCCACCTAATAATTTTGTTGGACCACTTTCCAACCTAGGTGTCATAAGAAGTAGATATAAATTATAATTTTAATGTCGCAAATATAGTAATATCCAAACTATGTAATGTAATCTAAACACAATTTATTATACATATGAAAGAGAAACAAATTTCGATCTTACAAACTTCAACGATAGGACCAAACTCCACCCATATTATACAAGTGTACCTATGAAGTTACAAATATATGTGCCTAGTACATTGGTAGCCCTAGTCATCAATAAGCTTCATCTTAAGACCTTGTTTTTCAATCAAATCCTTGTGAAAGAAAATATTGAATTTATAATCATGCTTGAAACTTGAATCATTACTACCACCTAAGATATGGTTAACAAAGTAAAAAATTTAAAGTCAAGCATAACTCTTTGTATCAACATATATTTTAATGCTAGAGATTGCACACAACAACAAAAAATTTAAATGCTACTACTAATATTGTATGAAAATCTCATGTTCAATTAACTAGGAATTATTTCAATAGAAGCATATGCACAACTAAAATGGTTTTGTTATCTAATTGCCAACTTATGTCAACAATAAAATTACAGTCTACTAGAACTTATGTATCCCTTGTATTCTTGGGCTTGACAAATTGATGATATTGTAGTAAACATACAACAATACAAAGCATCTATGAAGTTCTTAGCTTAGAATTCTTATTAGAAAAAATTCATAGGGCCAAAGCACCTTTGGATCGTAACACTATGAAATAAGGCAAAAGAATAATGAATGATGATGGCATAACATACGTACTACAACATGTAAAATCGTAAATGGTCATACCCTATAGGAGATCATACCAACACATCAAATTATAGTTAGTAGTTTGAAAAAATATCATTTTAAGAGATATTTTTACATATTTAAGATTATGTACAAAACACACTTGAAATGAATGCCAACTTATAATCACCAAGATCACTTTGTTTCTTCAATAAGATAATGTTCAATGATCACATTTAATCACATGCAAAATGGACATGTTTTGAATGTTTTTCTCAAGGGTCAACTTAGAGATAAGGACAAAAAATGATGTTCTTCATGTTTTCTAATGTTAATGTAACATTTATTTTCTAATAAACCAACATTAAATTATGCCTAGTGAAGATATAATGATGACAAAAAAGGAGTGATCTTAGTCAAATTATAGCAAGGGAAATGAAATTTGTAGCAAACCCCAACATAATAATGAAAACCAACAAGAAAACAAAACAAGGATGGGCAAAGAGAAGTCCAACCCTTATTGGACAACATAAAATTAAAGTTACATCACAACAAAATAAACGAAGGATTACAACACAAGGAGAGACTCTATAAGGTTTCAAATGGAAGGCATGTGAATCATTGGCATGAAATAGAAAATGAAACAACTAGGAACCCTGGAGGAATCACAAAATTAAATTTTTGTGCATATGATATCCATAATTGTTGCAGTGGGTAGAAAAATGCGCAAATTTAATCTCCAAAAGGTAAATATTAGAAAAAAATGTTATGTTAGTAAGGGACCAAAGAAAAATTAATTAGTGAGTTTTATGATCAAAATTGATGAATCAATATTATGACCATTGGCTTGTCATTTGTATAATTGTCTTATTTGCTATAGTGGAAAACCATTGGCATATAAGAGAATAATTTAGAAAATGGGTTCATGAAAATTGAGGTATCTCACAATGAGTTTCTTCATTATAAATTCCTTGATAAGGAGAAGAAAAGGGAAATAATGGATTGAGGATTGTGGATGATGGATAGAGTTGGAGTATATCTCAAAGAGTGGGAAGTTAATTTAGATCTTACAAAGGCTACAATCTAAAGAACTCCAATGTGGAAAAGCCTCTATAACCTCCCATAAAAATATTCAGAGCCAAGAGTATTGGTGAAAATTAAAAACATATTTTGATCCATCATAAATGTTGATGAAAATGACTTTGAAGGAGAAGCTAATGTTTATGCATGAATGTATTTGTGGATAGATCTCTTGCACTTCATTATGGAGGTTGTTGATTTGAAATGGATATTGGGACCATGGATACAAATAGATGAGATGGAAGGGTTGTACATGTAATGTGAAATATGTAAGAAATCAAGCCATCACACAAGCGACGTATGAATTAAATGATTGAAAAGATAATTTGTAAAATAAAAGCATAAAAGATGGAAATTGTAAGGAGGACAAGGGAGAGAGTTGTCATAACCATGGAAACTAAAAAGATAATTCCTATATTCCCATAACCAACCACACTGAAATAAAATGGAACCCTTTTTCTGAAATGAGGTGGCATACGATATAACTCCTAAATCAATACATAAAAATAAATCAATTTAGAAAATACCCTGAAGAGTTTGGCATTGGCTTAAGCAAAGAGACTCTTATGATGGGGAAATTTACAATTGAGGCACGAAAGGATTCCATAATCTAGAAGAATATTTAGAGGATAAAGAGCAACAAGAAGAAACAATAACTTTTGGATGAGAGAAGAGTAAGCCAAACAAACTTGTGGAAGCTTAATTGTTAGTGAGGCCGTTTAAGAATTTATAATCATGTACCTCTGCATCCTATGACCATGAAACAATAGATAACAAACATGTATATTAGATATGCGAACAGCATGAAAGACAGAAGCATACTCTAAATGAATAGGACTTTAACCGTTCACGGGTTGAGATGGTTACTAATGTGATCTCGCAAGTTGCCAGGATTTGCAGATCTCTGTCAGCTGTGATCACTTATTCTCCAGCAACAAACTTACCCTAGCCTCCAACAACCAATGTTTATCCCTTGCTGGAAATTTTCCAAGCAATAATGAGCCTCGGCAGCTAAAAATCAAAATCCAAATAACAGGTTCAATCCGCCAATAACAAACACATCTCCTGGTCCTCTTTCGAGAAAGTAAACCTGGGACTCTGCCTTAATAAAGCCTCAGACGATACAACCTAAACACCAAATGCCTAAAATCATTGCATATATAATTATATTACCACAAAGATTTTGCATTATTAGTGATCTCCACCATATTTAGCACACAGGGACAATCCCAACAATAAAGCAGAGTGCTTATGATTTGAGTCTTCATCAGGTTTTCTGAATAGAGGATAAATGCGCTAAAAAAATAAGAGATAAACTACAAAAGCCCCCATTAAAATTAGCACCAATTCGGTATAATTGTAACTTTACAATAATTTCAACAACACGCATACTTTCTATTCAAAATCCTTCAATTGAATATATTGAAAGCACCATCTAGCAATTACATATAGAGCCTATCAGTACTTTTCATGCAAAATTCTTCAATGGAGTACCAAAAGCATTACCTAGCTAGCTTCTTTTTTCCCTTTTGGCATTTCATAAATTAGCCTTATTAAATAAGCTTTGGCTTATCTGCGATGACAGCTGCATCTCTACGGTCAAAATCACCAGAGACCGGCACCCAGTCCCGTTTGTTAGGGTATGCCACACCCATCAAGTTGGTTGTAATACTCTACATAATGATAACTTCAACAGTTCTTATCATGTATTCTGGAGATTTGAACTCCAATAACTGCTTTGAAAGCCTTAATGCTTTTGCCACTTGAACTCATCCCATCAGCTAAATTGCTCTGGTGGGTTGGATCGTTAATATGGTTATACTTGACCCCTACCTCCAGAGACCGTGGCAACACACAGCAGCAGGCTTAGGTTCATACATTGCCCCTACCTCCAGGCGTTGCCATGGCTACCTGGGCAAGGCATTATCTAGTATTTAAATATAGTACCCGCCCAAACAGCAACAACCTAGCACTTTTGACTTGAGGGTTTATCTGGGTTTATTATACCAGTGTTTATCCACAACCATAAAGGCACTAAACCATATTAGAAGTAACACTTTTTCTGTATAGTTTCAGCATTCGAAAGCTTCAAATATATTTGCAACATTCATAGAAGATTCTTAAATGAAGTAAACTGAAAGCATAAACTACTATTCTGACTAAATACTATCATTAAAAAAAGGCCGAAAGCACTCCAAAACATTTACACCCATTACAAAATCCCCCACTGTAAATGATCGAAAACGTCCACTGATATTCTAATCAAACGCACCAACATATTCAAATATATACATACAAAATTGCTCATTCGTGTAGCTTCATAGCAATATCTAGCATTATAGAAAATCTTGCAACATCTAACTTAAGAGTGCCTACCCAAATGCCAAAAGAACAAATGCTCAACTTGTGATATCAGAAAACCCTCCTAGCTGGCAAAGGTGTTTCCAAATATTGTGGGGGACTGGAACAACAGAGAGCCTGGGTTGTTTAATCAGCACAAAGTCCTTGCATTCCTCTTCCTGCTTGATTTGAGACAGAGTTAGAGGGTTTTCTAGTAAAGAAACTGCTTCCACATCAACCATCACATATTTCCCTGAAGAGTCAGATGGGTCTGCATAGAATTCCTTGACAACTCTCACAATGCCCACAATCTCCTTGGATTTCCCGCTGTGATAGAAAAAACATTGGTCTCCCACTTTCATGGCCTTCATGTTGTTTTGGGCCTGTGCATTTCTCACTCCATCCCACTGGGATATGCCATTGTTGTTTTGCTGATGCTGCCATGACCATTCGTTTGGCTCTGTTTTAAGGAGCCAATATTGAACCATCCTGCTTTTCAGTTTCAGCTTTCCTTGGGTATGTTGCAATTCAAGAAAATGACATACGAATGAATGCTGTATAATGCCTCTTTAGTTCTTTTAAAGGAATTTGACACGGAAACCATCATTTGCAAATAATCTAGTTTATCTATTTTATCACATAATTTATATCCAAAAGTGGAGATACATCAATTTACCAATTTTATTGTTATGTAATAATATATTCATTAGTTATTATAGGAATGTAGAGTACAACCACATGTGTATGATATTGAATTTAATTAAGGAGAATGAATATTGTCTATACATAAAAGACATTATATTGAATGAAGGAGTTTATCATATACATTAATTGTATTCTAAGGTTTGGAGTCTATGTTCTTTGCTTTTCTTTTCTTTTTTATCTTATATCGTTAACTTGTTTGATCTTCTTTGAAGCCTTCATTAATATTCATGTGTAGTAGCTCCCAATTTTTTATTTCTATAAACTCTTTAGCAAATTGAATAAAAATGGTATATGTAACAATAATCGATTTTGGTTGATATACATGAAAACATAAAATATTTCATAAATGAATGTTTGTGCTTAGCTTTCCCCTTCACACATATTTAATTACTTAAGCAAAAATAATTTTAAAGCAAGCCATCTCTTAGACAAGATATAGAAGTAGCAACAATATTTGAAGGTAGAACTCTCTTGCAAGAGAGCAATGGTCAAGTTTTCAAAGAAATCATGTATTTCTTAAAAAAATTGCACGATAGTTAGGGCATGACTTATCTTTTAACTTAAGATGAACATCATAGTTTTTTTTGTTTTTTATTGAATAAAAAAACATGTTAGTCATCAAATTTTAAACTCACAAATCGATTGAAGGCAATGAGTGTATATCCTCCATTTGTGAATGTTCTTTGTTTTTTACATCTTATAAAAGATTGAATGGTGATGGTTATTCTACTATTATCATAGCTTGTAGGTAAAACATAGAGCAACAATGTTAACAACCAAAAGAAAGTTCAAGTTTAGTGCAATTAGATTTATTGACATGTTTCCTCTATACACATTGAAGGTAGAAGTAAAACATAAAATTATCAAACTAGTGCTAGTTCAGAGCATTTATAAATTGACACATTTTAGATGACATTTTTAGCAAAGGAATGATATATCATAGCATCATCAAAGCTTGCACCATTTATATTGAGGTTAAAAATAACTTCATTTAGAAGCCATCTTTGGAGTCTTTGGATAGAGATAGTTTTGACAGAAGTAAAAATTGATATAATTAGTAACTTATTTAGGGTATAGATATTCAACAAGTGAACGGATACAAGAATTTAATCTTAGATAGAATTAATAAATTGTACAAAAGTGATGAAATGTCATTCTAAACAAATTGTTTGAGCTCTTGCTTGATTATGGTTGTTGATATGTCTCTCTCTCCATGAGCAATTTATGACAAATATCCTTGTCCAATCTTAGAACCACAATTATGATAAGTTGGTGAAGAGCGAGTGCTTCATAAATTTTTTAACATTTTGAAACTTCAGTTTTCACAAATTATAGAGAAATTATACATACTAAGCAATAATGAGATTAAGAGAAGATGATATTTGAAGCCTTGATTCTAAACATATACATCTATACATTGGTACACATCATCTGGTTCCTCATTTGATACTTGTTTGACAAGAAAATTAATAAGAGCTTTTTCTAAGAAGGCTTCCTCTGCATGTTTGTTACGCCCATAAGCTAAAAGTATAATTGTATATGGACTTGAGAGCATCTTAAATGCATTAAAAAATTAATCTACCACTTCAAAACATCGTGCATCACATCAGTTGCTATAATCGGGTCAAAGAGACCTGCCAGTAGTTCAGATCTACTTCCCCAAAGCAATGAAATTATGGAGAGTCTTTTGCATTTCATTAGCTAAAACATTTATTTTGAGAAGATCAAGATTCATTTGAAAATTAGTAATCCAGACTAATGAAGCTCTAAGGTAAGTTGCAACAATGCCTACAAAATATTGAGGCAAAGTAGTTGAATTCAACTTGAAAATTGATAAACATGTGTAGATATTATCATTTAATCTATTGGACGCAGACTTGACCTTACAACCATACATCAAAATTCAAACTCTGTCTTTGTGAATTTTATGAAATTTCACTTTAGATTTCAAAAGAAGTTGTGAATCTTAAATGATATTATTACACCCATTTAATAAGTTTATTTAGGATATTACAAATATTTAGTTATTCTTACCTAGGTAGCTAATCATTACATGTATTCAACTTCAATTAAAGCACACAAATACCACCACTACTTCATCAATTATTGACTAATTGTAGTTAGGTGCCACCTTTATTTAGTGAAGGCCACCTTGTCTTAGTTAGACTAAGTTAACTCACCTATTGATTTAGAATGATTTGAGTCAACTCATGACCTCTTGAACATGTCATCTCCTTGATTCACTCATCTGAGAGACCTATACATTTAACTACAACTATTTATAACTACACTTCATTATATTTATTGGTTTTCCTAGTTTTGTGATAGATCATATGCATTAGGTCCTCTATATAACAAACTCAACGTGGTATCAAAACCATGATGTCATAGGGTTAGTCTTTTTTTGGAACTTAGGTGATATTTACCTATAGAGAGTTCATGTAATAAGATTTTATCAACAAAATACAACACGATAAGATGTAGTGAGTTGTGGTACAAAATATCGGTATGTTTCCTTGTGGTGATGTTGTGCCACAATCACAAGTTATTTGAAGAACTCATGATTGCTTATGGAAAATAATGTTGCTAAAAGCATGATTACAATGTAGGAGCCTTTGTTGCAAAGCTAGAGTTCATGCAACACAATCTAAGAGTGAGATAATTCTTTGGAAGATGGCATAAGGTATTACAAGTAGTCATAAGTTATGTTATGTTTGTATGTGTTATCACAAGCATGTAATTGATAATTATGGCTATATGAGAAAACAAGAACTCGTTAACAATGTTAAGTGTTTAACTATTGTCATAGTGTGAAACAACTACTTGCATACAAGGTGATTATCCATGTGGAGACATCATGTTTGGTGATTGCAACATGTTGACATTATAATATGATTGAAATATAGTTGCATTACTCTTGCTATTCCACATATTGGTTGGACGTGCTCGGATGGTTGGAATTCTCACTTACATGTTTATATGCATCCTCTAATGTGAAGGTGTTAGGGTTGAATGGTTGTATAAATTGAAAGGTTAGCATTGGATTGAACATTGCTAGTGTGAAACATTAGAGTTATTAGAGAAGAGTATGTTATAAATTAGAGTTTATAAAAGGCATTGTTGTATTAAATAATCGATTCTAAATAATATAGTTGTGAATGTCTTTTGGTGGTGGGTTTTTTCTCATAAGAGTGTTTCCCACACAAATCTTTGAGTCTCGTGTAATCTCATGTATGTATATTGTTTCACTTATGTAAATGTTGTTAGATAGATTTTGTACATATGTTGACTATTTTTTTATTTACATAATCTTAAGTTTCTTTAATCTCGATCCATTGGTTATTTGTAATAAATATGTAAACCCCAACATTGTTATGGATATTGAGAACATATGAATATAGTCTTCTAACCTATTTAATGAATGATAGAATTATTCTAAGCTCACCATTATATCTAGATAGACCAAATTAATTAGGATCCTCTTTTATTTTGTATAAATCTAACTAAAACTCACCGATAAGAATAACGTTTGCAGATTTTTGAAAGCACCTTTGAATTTTTTTAACAATACTATTGTACCAAAACAAAATTTCACCATGAATTTGACTGTATTTGGTGCATGGTGTGGTTGGTATCATTCGATAAGTATAATTGATACATATAGTTTTAAGAGCCAACCCGGCTAGGATACATGTTGTACCTACTCAGCTTACATATAATGCGTGAGTTTCGTACCTATTCGCCCCATTCTAAAATTTGGTAGATTGAGGGTGTTCGATTGCATGTACGTGAAATCCATTTCAGATCACTTGGAGTGTTGGATTGCATGTACGTGAAATCTATTTCAGATCACTTGGAGTGCAGGCCTGTCTGCTCAGCAACCGATAACCTTATTACCTCACCTCTGCTACAATAAATAATGTATCGTACAAATTAATTCTTGGGGGCTTTGAATGTAGCTTGGAGCCTTTCTAGCCTACCTAATTAAAGAAATCAGTTGAGTCAATTCAATGACAAGACGTCATTCTGTAATCACTTTGATTACCTTTCGTACTGTTGGAGTACAAAAGTTTCAGCTTGAAGCCACAATGTAAGGTTGCTACCTAATATTCTTTTCAAACTCTTTGACCTTCCGTAGTTCCTTTGAGAGCAAATGGTCTTGAAGCCGTGCTAAGAAGAAAAGAGAATGAAAACCAACCTTGAATCTGTGTCCTGAACAACTGAAGGAGAAGGTCGTCTCTTTTCCCATCTAGGTAGTGAGATGTTTAACTGTGTTGTTGGCAGGTTCGCAGGGTGGAGAGACAAATTGGCATAGATCATTTGAATTTCAATCTAAAGGGGGAGGACGATGTTAGAGAATATAGCAAGACAATGCAATTTCCAAATGAAATTAATAATCACATGTCTGCAAAAGTGTGAGAGAATATCAAAGGATGGAGAGGCATCAAGGAGAGGTGCTTTCGAAGACAATGCACGAGGGAAGAGGGTAGGCAGAAAGGTGAAAAGTGTTGGAGAATGCTAAGGTCAAAAGGCGTGAATTGATAACTTTCTACAAGTGAAACTTTGAACACAATATGATATCTATCATATAAATGAAGAGTATAAATATAATGAGAAACCTTGCATGTATAGGCAATGCGGATGAAGTGAGAAGGTAAGAGACAATGACTTACTACTCCTCCAAAATGCAACACGTGTGAACTCACTTGACAAATGTGTGAGAAAGTGTAAAGTGTGCATGCAATAGGTGTCTCAAGTGATGATGACACATGTCTCAATGGTATGAAGTGAGACAAAAGCCTAAAATACCTAAGTAAACATAAGCTATAAGTGTGAATACGTCAATCCTAGAAAGGTGATTAGCTAACTAGGTGAATAATAACTCTATTTACGCTAACAAAAAGTTAGGGCCATAATTTATCAGCACGAGGGCAACGCCAAGGCATGTTCTATAGACTCCATTTTGGCACAAAATGGACAAGTGGGTAGAGGGGATACAAATTTAAGATGGTTACCAATGGGAAACTTAATTTGGAGAAATTTCCGTGCTAAGAGCTAAGATTGAGTGTTTGCTTTGGAAATCCAAATTGAAAGTTGAGCTTGTTCCACATGGACTAGAGTAAGGTACAATTCCACTTCCCATTGGGATAGTACGAGATGGTAATTGGGGGAAGGAGTTGTTTATAAATGTTTCTAAGGGGGGACAAGTGAAAGTTGTGAGCATTAGGCCATCTCTAGTCATTCAAGAAGTTAGCATGACAATCTAGAGACAACGAATTACAAAGTTCGGGTGTAACTAACTGAACTGAATTTCAAGAATTGGCTACTTGTTAGAGCATGAGAGGTGGAACTAGGTTTTAAGAAAAGGCCATGATTTCCATGAATTTTTATTTTGTTGTCTTAAAACATGCATCGAGGGAGCATTAAGTGACTTATGGAACGTAAGTCCAACAAGAAATTTAAATAAATTCCATGTAATTTTTTTTGTTGTGCTTCAATAAAATATGTATTATAAATAATTTGAATGATATGTATTATATTATCATAATTTTTTTTGCTTTCATTAATGTGGTGTCTTTTATGACATTTTTATTGATTAAATTTGAAATATTTTTTGCTTTATCAAATAAGAAAATTACATTTCTTAATTTTGTTCTTGCTATAATTACTATTTACTTTGTCTACCTAATAATTTATTGGACGACTTTCCAACCTAGGTGTTATAAGAAGTAGATATAAATTTTAATTTTAATGTCGCAAATATAGTAATATCCAAACTATGTAATGTAATCTAAACACAATTTATTATACATATGAAAGAGAAACAAATTTGGATCTTACAAACTTTGACAATAGGACCAAAATCCACCCATATTATACGACAAGTGTACCTATGAAGTTACAAATATATGTGCCTGGTACATTAGTAGCCCTAGTCATCAAGAAGCTTCATCTTAAGACCTTGTTTTTCAATCAAATCCTTGTGAAAGAAAATATTGAATTTATAGTCATGCTTGAAACTTGAATCATTACTACCACCTAAGATATGGTTAACAAAGTAAAAAATTTAAGGTCAAGCATAATTCTTTGTATCAACATATATTTTTATTTTAGAGATTGCATACAACAACAAAAAATTTAAATGCTACTACTAATATTGTATGAAAATCTCATGTTCAATTAACTAGGAATTATTTCAATAGAAGCATATGCACAACTAGAATAGTTTTGTTATCTAATTGCCAGCTTATATCAACAATAAAATTACAGTTTACTAGAACATACATACCCCTTGTATTCTTTGGCTCAAAACTTGGTGATAGTTGTAGTAAGCATAAAACAATACAAAGCATATGTGAAGTTCTTAGCTTAGAGTTCTTATTAGAAAAAATCCATAGGGCCAAAGTATCTTGGGATCCTGGTGTAGGGGCACCTAGCCTTCATGATGTAAAAGGGGTCTAATGTTAGTATTTTTGTGTTTGAGTCATGTTTATTTGTAGATGTTTTGGTAATTGAATGTTCAATAAAGATATTCACTATTTCTTGCGTTTTACATTGTGTTTTTGTACTACATAAGGTAGTACAGCTCCGTACGACCTGTACATGTGCTAAATTGGGTTTGAATTGATGATGGAATGAATTAATTCTCTTTTGCAAGTGGTCTCATCTATTTTCATAAGGTTTGGTGTGAGTTTGAATCATTTTACTGAGCACAACCAGGAAACCCTAGTTCTTGAGGGTTTGATTGAAAAAATGAAGTTTTGATCCATTCCATTGCTAGAAAAGCCTAATAATCGATGGAATGGAAGTAGTTAGGAAATTGTTCATGTTTTTAGGGTTTGCAGATGCAAGGGATGGAGTTAGGGTCGAGCTTGATCAATCCCTAGCCTAATATCACCATGTATGAGGCTTAGGTGATTAGGTAGACATAAGGTTTTGATGATAGATGATTTGGTGAATGTTCCAATTGATAAAAGTTGCAATTTCAGATCCCATGTGACTTGAGGAAATCCCTGGATTGAATTTTTGTAGTTTGGAGAGAGGACTTCATATTGTTGCTTTGTAAAACAAGCCTAATTAAGCCTATTTGTTGCATAGCAATCAAAATTGAAGGGTGTTGTTACAAAACAACCATATTTGCAAATCTGATATGTTTCTAAGTGGCATAAAGGGTATCCTGAATGATGTTCAGTTTTTTGGGTTTGAGGTCTCCTTTGAAAGATATGATGAAAAACCCTTGTTCCAAGCACAAGGAGAATTGAAGGTTCTGGGAGAAAAACACCAAGTTAAGGTTTCAAAGTTGTAAAGTTTGCTTAATTTTGATTGTGCTATTAACCTCCACCCTTCTTTGCATCAAATTGGTATCAAAGCATAGGTTTTGGTCAATAAGAGGAAAAGGTTGAAGTTTGAGAGAAGGAAAGATGCCCCCTAAAAAGAATCCAACTGCTAAAGAAGTGAGAGAATTGAAAGAAAAGCATGCCAAGGAATTGAGATAGGTAAAAGAGTCTCAAGAAGTTGTCCTAGCCAGAATTGCAACACTTGAATCAAATCAAAAGAGAGGTGTGGTCACCAGAGATCAAAGTGACCAAGAGGATGAGGAAGAGGGTGAGAATGAAAACCCTCAAGGAGGAGTCCAAGGTGATGATGAGTTGGACCCTAATGAATTGAGAATGGCTAAGTTGTTGAGGGTTGTCAAAGGAGACACTCCTAAGGTGAATATGGACTTACCCATGTATGGTGGGAAGATGGATAGTGAAGAGGTGCTAGGTTGGATTGAGTATGATGAGGTAGCAGAAGACCAAAAGGTGAAATTTTCCAAAACAAAATTGAAAGGCCCTACCTTAACTTGGTGGAATTATGTGCAGGAAGAGAGGGTGAAGAAGGGAAAGTCAAAAATCAATTCATGGGACAGAATGGTGGCTAAAATTAAGAGTCAATTTCTACCCAGTGATTATGCAATTCAAACATTTAGGAAGATACAAAACCTCAAAAAAAGGAGATGGATGTAATGGCTTGTACAGAGGAATTTCATAACATTAGTATAAGAGTTGGTCATGTTGAGGATGAGATGGAGAAAGTAGCAAGGTACATGAATGGGTTGAGGTTCAATATACAAGATGAGTTAAGTCCTTCCACCCCTAGAACAGTGGAATAATGCTTCCAATTGGCAGTCAAGGCAGAAGAAAAGTTAAAAAGAAGGCAAGAGAAGCAAGTTAGGGGCAGAGGGAAAAAATTTAGAGGTAAAGGAACATATGGAGGAAGAGGACAATCTCAAAATCCATAAGGAGAAACAAGTGGTCATCAAGAACAAAGCTTAGAATGAAGAGGCAATTTCAGAGGTAGGAGATCTAATAGTAGAGGTAGATTTGGGGTTCAAGGAAGAGGATCAAATGCATTCTCAGGAAGATGCTATCAATGCAATCAATTTGGCCATCAAGCATGGAAATTTCTAGATAAACAACCTTCTACTTCACATGGTGGAGAAAGGAGAACACAATTGGTGCAAGAAGAAGATAATGAGAGTGTAAACTCTCCATCTTAGCATGCTGCTCCAGAAATTGGAGAATCTCTAATGATGAGGAGAACATTACTTAAATTTCTTGTGGTGAAGGAGCCTCCACAAAGAAAATCTCTGTTTAGAACCACTTGCAAATCTCAAGGTAAGGTGTGTAAAGTTGTTGTTGATTGGGGTTCTACAAGTAATTTAGTTTCTCTAGAGATGGTAGAAAATTTTAAAATGAAAAGAATCCCACATACCACTCCCTACAAGGTCTCTTGGCTTAACAAGGGGCAACAGGTCCTAGTTAAAGAGAAAACATGGGTTGAATTCAACATAGGAGGGTATAAAGATAAAATCTTGTGTGACATCATCCCAATGGATGTTTGTCATCTGTTGTTAGGGAGACCCTGGCAATATGACAAAAAAGCTAAACATGATGGGTAGAAGAATAACCATGTGATAGAAAAGGATGTGGTTTCATTGACTCTTACTCCATTGCAAGATGAGGGACTAGATACACAAGTTGGGTCTAGTGTAATGTTGATTGGGGAAAAAGAGTTCTTGAAAACCATGAAAGAAGAGGGTGGACAAGGTTATGCCATTATAATCAGACCAAAATCTGTCATGCCAGCAGCAAAGGTTGACAATGTGCCTAGAGAGGTCCAAGCCTTATTGAACAAGTATAAATACATTGTAGTAGATGAGCTCCCTAGTTCTTTGCCACCGATAAGAGATGTGAGCCACCATATAGACTTCATACTAGGGGAAAACCTACCTAAAAAAGTTGCATATAAAATGAATCCAAAACAAAATGAAGAGATTAAAAGGAAAATCCAAGAACTACTTGACAAAGGCCTAATAAGGGAGAGTCTTAGCCCATGTGTTGTCCCCATCATTTTGGCACCAAAGAAGGGAGGAGACTAGAGAATGTGCACTGAATCAAGGGAAATTAACAAAATTACCATAAGGTATAGGTTCCCCATACCAAGAATGGAGGATTTGATGGATTGATTAGGAGGGGCTTGTTATTTTTCCTAGATTGACCTAAAATGTGGCTACCACCAAATCAAAATTAGAGAGGGGGATGAGTGGAAAATTTCCTTCAAAACAAATGAGGGGTTGTATGAATGGCTTGTCATGCCATTTAGGATTTCAAATTCACCAAGCATTTTTATCATATTAATGAATGAAATTCTAAAACCCTTCATAGGTAAGTTTGTGGTTGTCTATTTGGATGATATTCTTGTTTTTAGTAAGACTAAAGAGGAACACTTGCAACATCTAGATTTGGTTTTGAAAAGGTTGAATGAAGAAAAGTTGATGATCAATTTGAGGAAGTGTGAATTCATGAAGGAAGAGTTGATCTTTCTTGGCTTTGTGATCTCAAAAGGCTCTTTGAAGATGGATCCCAACAAGGTGGAAGCAATTCTCAATTGGCCTACTCCTACGTTAGTCAATGAGGTAAGAAGTTTCCACGACCTAGCTAAATTTTACAAAAAAATTGTGAAGAATTTCAATCATATATGCTCTCCAATCATTGACACAATAAAAGGGGATAAAAGGAAAAGGTTTGTATGGTCTGATGAGGAAGAAAAAAGCTTTCAATATCTAAAACATAGGGTAGCACAACAACCTATCTTAGCATTGCCAAACTTTAACAAAGTTTTCACAATTGAATGTGATGCAAGTGGGGTAGTATTGAGCCAAGAGGGTAGGCTTGTTGCATTTTTCAGTGAGAAGCTCAATGAGGCAAAGAAAACTTATTCCTCTTATGACTTGGGTTGTATGCCATGGTACAATCATTGAAGAAGTGAAGACACTATCTCCTTCCTAAAGAATTTATTGATTTTATTGACAATCATGCTTTACAATTCTTAAACAACCAAGAAAAACTCAACCATGGACATGTGAAATGGGTGGAGTATCTACAAAGCCTTACCTTTACCATCAAACACAAAAAAGGGCAGTTAAACAAGGTGGCAAATGCTTTGAGCAGGAGGACATTGTTGATCCAAGAGGTTCAGTTGCAGAGTGTTGGAATTGATGCTTTGAAAGGTGTGTATGCTGAGGATGATGATTTCAAAGAAATATATGCTACTTGTAGTCAATTTAGTGGCACTTTTCATGAAGAGTATTCTAATTTTCTACTTCAAGAGGGTTTATTGTTTAAAGGGGATCAATTATGTATTCCCAAATGCTCTATGAGGACTAATCTGATTAAGGAAAAGCATTGTGGAAGCTTAGGGGGTCATTTTGGTGTGGACGAGACCTTGGAACCTGGGTAAAAAGGTATTATTATTGGCCTAAGATGCAAAGTGATATCAAAAAAATTATTGAAAAGTGTGTTGTTTGTCAAAAAGCCAAGGGTTGTAGTACAAATGCAGGACTTTATCAACGATTTCCAATCCCAAATAGGCCATGGGAGTCCATCAACATGGATTTTGTGTTGGGGTTGCCCAAAATTCAAAGGGGATTTGATAGTGTGTTGTAGTAGACCGGTTTAGCAAAATGGCACATTTTATACCATGTAAAAGTACAAATGATGCCTCATACATTATAGGTTTATTTTTCAAGGAGGTGGTCAGGATCCATGGATTACCATTGACAATTGTTTCTGATAGGGACAAGTTTGTGGGTCACTTTTGGAGAACCCTTTGGAAGAAGTTGGGAACAAACTTGACCTTTAGTTATGCCTATCATCCCCAAACAGATGGGTAGATTGAACTTGTCAATAGAAGCCTTGGAAATCTTCTTAGATGCTTGACAAAAGAACACTCAACACAATGGGATTTGATCCTTCCCCAAGCTGAGTTTGCATATAATGACTCTATGAACCGAAGTGTTGAAAAATTCCATTTGAAATTATATATGGATTGCAGCCTAGGGGGGTGTTTGAACTTAGAGATTTGAGTGGTATGGAGAGAAGGAGTGCTAAAGGAGAAGAGTTTTTAGTGGCCATGAAAGACATACATCAATAAGTTAGAGAGAACCTTCAAAAGATTGTTGATAAATACAAACAATATGCAAGCTTGAAAAGGAGAGAGGTCCATTTCAAAGTGGGGGACTTGGTCTTAGCACATTTGAGGAAGGAAAGGCTACCTAAAGGGAATTATTCAGAGTTATGAATGAAGAAGATAGGGCCATGTAGGGTGGTCCACAAATTTGGAGCAAATGCTTATGAGATAGAACTCCCTCCTAGAGTTGCTATCTTCCCAATTTTTAATGTTTCTGACCTATACCCTTTTAAAGGGGTTGTGATTATAGGTACAAGTGTAGGTACATTAGAGGTTCCAGATGAAGATTGGGTCAAATATTTTCCACCAAGTCAACCATTGAATCTAGAGTGCATCTTGGATACCAAAGAAGCTAAGAGAACAAGGCAAAAGGTGTACAATGAGTACCTAGTGAAGTGGCAAGGCTTTCCTATGGAGGATGCCACCTGGATGGCAGAGGAAGAAATTAAGAAGCATGGTACCACAGTTCAAGATCTGAACTCAAGTGGAACTTGAGATTTTCTTCTCCCCGGGAATATGGTGTAGGGGCACCTAGCCTTCATGATGTAAAAGGGGTCCTATGTTAATATTTTTGTGTTTGAGTCATGTTTATTTGTAATAAGGTCTATTCAAACCATGTTGTCATGTTTTAAGTTGATTAGGGCAACTTGGGGTCATTTTTGTAAAAAGATGTCAAGTTCTGCAAATGTTGCAAAAGTTACAAAGCAACTTTGCATTTTTGGTTTGTATGGGAAGTTGAACGGTCAATTATTTGAAAATCAGTTTGGAACCATTGGTTTTTAGTTGAAAACGTATAAATATGCCTTATAAAGCTCAAGGAAAACTTCTGGAGATGTTTTGGTGATCAAACAATAAAGATATTCATTGTTTCCTACGTTTTACATTGTGTTTTTGTTGCTACAGAAGGTAGTACGGCTTTGTATGACCTGTACATGTGCTAAATTGGATTTGAATTGATGATGGACTGAATTAATTCTCTTTTGCAAGTGGTATCATCTGTTTTCATAAGGTTTTGTGTGAGTTTGAATCATTTTATTGAGCATAGCCAAGAAACCCTAGTTCTTGAGGATTTGATTGAAAAAATGAAGTTTTGATCCATTCCACCGCCGAAAAAGCCTGATAATTGGTAGAATGGAAGTAGTTAGGAAGTTTTTCATGTTTGTAGGATTCGTAGATGCAGGGGATGGAGTTAGGGCCAAGTTTGATCAAGCCCTATCCTAATATCACCATGTATTAGGCTTAGGTGATTAGGTAGACATAGGGTTTTGATGATAGATGATTTGGTGAATGTTCCAATTGATAAAAGTTGCAATTTCAGACCCCATATGACTTGAGGAAATCCCTAGATTGAATTTTTGTATTTTGGAGAGAGTACTTCATATTGTTGCTTTGTAAAACAAGCCTAATTAGGCTTATTTGCTATGTAGCAGTCAAAATTGGAGGGTGTTGTTACAAAACAACCATATTTACAAATTTGATATGTTTCTAAGTGGCATAAAGGGTATCCTAAATGATGTCCAGTTTATGGCTTTGAGGTCTTCTTTGAAAGATATGATGAAAAACCCTTGTTCCAAGTACTACAAGAAGAATTGAAGGTTCTGGGAGAAAAATACCAAGTTAGGGTTTCAAAGTTGTAAAGTTTGCTTAATTGTGATTGTGATGTTAACCTCCACCCTGCTCTACATCAAATCCTAACACTATGAAATAAGACAAAGAATAATGAATGCTGATCGCATAACATACATAAATAAACAACATACAAAATCATAAATGGTATGACCATACCCTATAGGAGATCATAACAACACATCAAATTATAGTTAGTAGTGTGAAAAAATGTCATTTTAAGAAATTTATTTTTACATATTTAGGATTATGTACAAAACACACAGTTGAAATAAATGTCAAATTATAATTACCAAGATCACTTTATTACTTCAATAAGATAATGTTCAATGATCACATTTAATCACATCCAAAATGGACATGTTTTGAATGTTTTTCTCAAGGGTCAACTTAGAGATAAGGACAAGAAATGATGTTCTTCATGTTTTCTAATGTTAATGTATCTAAATTATTTTCTAATATACTTTTTTATTTTTTTTAAACATTTTAAATCAAGTATTTATTATACAAATACTAATTATTTTCATTATTAATCATTTGTAATACAAATCACCAACATTAAATGATGCATACTGAAGATATAATGATGATAAAAAAGCAGTGATCTTAGTCACATTATAGCAAAAAAATTAAAATTTGTAGCAAACCCCAACAAAATAAGGAAAAACAAAATGAAAAAAACAAGGATGGGCAAAGAGAAGTCCAACCCTTATTGGACAACACAAAATTAGAGTTACATCACAACAAAATAAATGAAGGATTATGGTGCAGAGAACATTGTCCTTAATTTTTGTGAATTGAGTCAAGTTAGGTTGTTTTAGTCATGGTATTGTCAAATAAGGCCATGTTAGGCCATTTTGTAATGTTGATGTGGTCTTTTGAGTCATTGTGGGTCATTAGGTAAATATTGCTAATATTGTAAAAAGTTGTCATGAGAAAATGTTATATAAAGTTGTAAAAAATGTAAGTTTATAGAAGGGCAATGGTCATTGGATTCAAAAGGTTGTTGGAGGAAGTTGAAACAGTTAGTTTAGGTGGGAAAATGTTTAAAAATATGTGAAATCCATCGATGTGCAAGGTTGTTGAAGGAGAAAATAAAAGAAATATCTTTGTTTACTGTCATTTTCTGTGTAATTTTATTTTTACCAGCCTATGTATGGCTCGTACAATTGGTTCTTGATACAAAATTGTGAAGGATTCAACAAAGACATGAATTAATAGCATCTTGCATTTGGTTTGAAGATCTAACATTGATTTAGGAGGGAGATAGGCATCATTTTTTGAAGTTGCTTACTAAGTTGCAGTCAAGGATTTTGAGGGCTAAAATATATTAAACAAGCCATTCCACCTTTTGTACCTATTGTATCTTGGTGGAATGGGCCTATACAAAATAGGAATAGGTGTAGGATTAATTATTTAGGTGTGGTAAAGACATTTGAAGAGGTTACTAACGTCGCCCCTATTGAAAGTTTAGGGTTTAGGCTTTTGAATCAAGGCTACAAGTGGAAAGGTGAAGAAATTACTTGGGAATAAGTTAGAATAAGTTTTTTTAATGGAATTTGGTAGATTTTGGTGAGTTATAAGGTCTACAAAGATAAGGGAGGTCATTTGTTTGTTATGGCATGAAGCCCTAGTTGGAAAATGAGGGTTTTTGAATGAAAAAGTGAGGTTTTAGAGTGTCAAAGTGGGTAAAGTTAGGGGGCAACATGATTTGGTGGTATTTTAAGCTTATGCAAGCAGAATGAAGAATGGGAGAAGTGGTTTCAAGTTTGCATGAAGGTTGGAGGTGGGTTTTTCAATAAACCCTTATCAATTTGGAGAAAAGTGAGGGTTTCATGAAAGTGAGTCATAGGAAGTGAGTATTGACTCAAAGATTGGAGAATCTATGGTTTTAGAGGCATTTTAAGGTCTATATAATGATATTTTGTGTTGGCAGCAATATTTGAGGTGTGTTCCTTTGGAAAAGTGACCTAATTGGTCAAGCAGAACAACGTCAGAAGCCTGTTTTTGTGATGATAGTCCAAAGAGGCCTAATAGGATTTTGAGATATGTTTTGTGTAGGGTTAATAGGTACTTGAAAATATGAGTGTTTGGTGGATTTTTCAGAGTGGTTGAGAGACAAGGCCTAAAAACAAGGTTTGGTTACCTACTAGGTAAGTAGGTTGGTTACAAAGAAGATAACCCTAGAGAGGGTTTTGAAGTTTTCTAAAGTGATTGAGAGAACTAAAATTGTGTTGATTAGGTTGATGACCTCCATGTCATTGCATCAGATTACAACACCACAAGGAGAGACTCTATAAGGTTTCAAATGGAAAGCATGTGAATCATTGGCATGAAAGAGAAAATGAAACACCTAGAAACCCTAGAGGAACCACAAAATTAAATTTCCATGCATATGATATCCATAATTGTTGTAATGGGTGGGAAAATAAGAAAATTTAATCTCCTAAAGGTAATATTAGAAAAAAATATTGTTATGTTGGTAAGGGACCAAAGAAAAATTAATTACTAAGTTTTATGATTAAAATTGACAAATCAATCTTATGACCATAGACTTGTCATTTGTATGATTGTGTCTTATTTACTAAAGTGGAAAACCATTGGCCTTGATAAGAAAATAAATTAGAAAGTGGATTCATAAAAATTAAAATTCCATAATTTAAGGAGAAATAATGGATTGATGATTGTGGATGATGGGTGGAGTAAGAGTATATCTCAAAGAGTGGGAAGTTAATTTTGATCTTACAAAGGCCACAATCTAACTCCAATGTGGAAAAACCTTTATAACCTCTCATAAAAATAATGGAACCCAAGAGTATTAGTGAAAATTAAAAATACATTTTGCTCCTTCATAAATGATGATGAAAATGACTTGGAAGGAGAAGCTAATGTTTATGTATGAATGTATATGTGGATAGATTTCTTGTACTTCATTCTAGAGGTTGTTGAGTTGAAATGGATATTGGGACCATGGATACAAATAGATGAGATGGAAGGGTTGTATATGTAATGTGATATATATAAAAAATAAAGCTATCAGACAAGGTAATGTATGAATTAAATGATTGAAAAGATCATTTATAAAATAAAAACACAAAAAATGGAATTTGCAAGAAGGATAAAGGAGAAAATTTTCATAGCTATGGAAAATAAAAAGATAACTCCTATATTCTCATAACCAATCTCACTGAAATAAAATGGAACCCTTTTTCGAAATTTAACTCCTATATTCTCATAACCAACCTCACTGAAATAAAATGGAACCCTTTTCCGAAATGGGATGGCATACAATCTAACTCCTAAATCAATACACAAAAATAAATCAATTTAGAATACGTTGGAAGAGTTTGACATTGACTTGAACAAATAGACTCTCATGATGGGGAAATTTGTAAGTGAGGCACAAAAGGATTCCATTAATCTAGAAGAATATTTAAAGGATAAAGAACAACAAGAAGAAACAATAACTATGAATGAGAGAAAGGTAAGCCAAACAAACTTGTGGACTTGGATACAAATGATTGAGGTGAACCTAAAGGAAAGCTACAAAAAAAAGATGTAAAGATCAAAAGATGTAGCCTAATAAAGCTAGTTAAAAATATTAATTATGATTTTGAGATTTGGGAAGGAGATATCCCTTCCTATTTTCCAATGAATCTATAGCCTCATGGAATGTTAGGGGCCTTAACATCCCTATCATATGGTGTTTATAAAGTGTTATGTAGATGTCCCAAATGATTATATTTTTATGTTACAAGAAACAAAGCTTTATAAAAAAGATATTGGTATCCTCCTAAGTAAATGGAAGCACTATAAAGAGGATTTCATTAAGTAAAATGGAGCCTCGAGAGGTATTGGAATCCTCTAGTCCCCTCTTTGATTGATATTGAGATGGTAGAAGCAAGGTAAAGCTAGCAAGTATGCAAGATTATAAGTTTCATTTCAAAGATAAATTTATTTCTTTTAATGTTTATAGACCTATAAGTTATGCTCTAAAGAGAAGGGAATGGGAACAAATTTCCACCATTATTTATTCTCTCCTTGATGCTATCATAATAATGGGTGGATATTTTAATGTTTTCCTATCAAATTCAAACAAAAAGGGAGATGTGTAGAGCAACCCTATCTCATAAGGATTTCTCAAAATTTGCTAGTGCATGGGGACTAATGAATATACATCCAATGAATTATTTTTTTAGTTCAATTAATAAAAAGGTTTAGTTTTAAATAGTCATATAACAAAAAGGTTGGATTGGTTTTTGTGCAACTATAATTGGTTATGCTCACGATATTAAATAAAATGCTCTATTCTCCCCATATTGGGCTCAAGTCATTATCCAATTTAAATATAGTTGATAGAGAACCATTGCCTCCAAAAATATGTCCATTTAAATTTAAAAATATGATTTTAAGATGAAGAATTCATGGGATTGATAGAGAAATATTAGACGGAACCCTTAAAGAAAAAAGGATTGAGAATGTTTCTAGTGTTCAATAAACTAAACGATATCAAATCAAATATCAAACAATGGAACATGCAACACTTTAGAAATATATTCATTAAAGAAAAAGGTAGAGAGTAAAATAACTACCCTATAATATGAAGAGATAATAATGAAATGAATGGATCAAGAAGCATTTCAATAAAAAATACTAATGGCACAACATATAAACTATTAGAAAGAGAATAAATTTTTTGGTGAGTGTTGGCTAAATGAGGGGGATATGAACACAATTTCTCCCTAATTAGATATAATTAAAGCATATGATGGGGTGGATTTTCAGTTTTTATGAAGGTAATGGAGAAATTCATTTTTTTGTGAATAATGGATTTAATGGTTTTTCAACTATATTTCTAGCACCATATTCTCAATCTTATTAAATGATAACCCCTTAGGATCCTTCACCTCCTCCAAAGGTCTTAGAAAAGAGAAAATATTTTCCTCATTCCTCTTTATTATAATGGAGAAATATTTGAGCATATCAATCCAAGATAGGGGACAGTGGAAAGGTAGTAAGGTGACTAATGGGCTAAGTGCAATTTCCCATCAACAATTTACAGATGACACTATTCTCTTTGGTAAGGAAAGTATGGAAAGTATGGAGGAAACATAGGAGATAACCAATATTATG
Organism: Sequoia sempervirens; assembly: GCA_007258455.2. Classification (NCBI taxonomy): domain Eukaryota; kingdom Viridiplantae; phylum Streptophyta; class Pinopsida; order Cupressales; family Cupressaceae; genus Sequoia; species Sequoia sempervirens. The sequence continues at coordinate 69,805 of VDFB02291977.1, forward strand.
AAGAAATATGCACAATTATTAGGCCATCAAATAAATACAAAGAAATTAGAGACTTTTTTCTTCAATGTGACTTTATACCTTCAATGCAAAATCTCTAAATATTTGGGTTACATTAGTATGTTGCTCCCAAGTAAGTTCTTAGGAGTTCCATTATTTAGAGGATTGAACTTAGCATCTTTGTGGTAAAAAATCATAAGTAAATGTAAAAATATAATGAAATCATGGAAGGGAAGATGGCTCACATTTGTTAATAAATCATAATACTCAAAGCAATCATTATAGCCATCCCAATTTATTTGATGTCTTATTTCAAGATTTCATCTAAGACAAGTAATGATTTGGAGAAACTAATGAGATCATTTCTATGGAAAGAAAAATTTGAGGCTAAAATAATACCCCTTGTGGTTGGGAAAGTATTCACCCTAAAGGATTTATGTGTAGGCATAAGGTAGAGCACACCGCAATAAAGCACTAGGGAAAAATCGATTTGGGAAATTTTCACAAGACCTAACTTGAAACATTATAAAATCCTCTAAAATAAATATATGGATCCAAGAGAATTTGAATGTATATTGATGGTTTCTAACCCTTATAGGGTTCCCAACTCTAGAAATTTATGCTATCTCGTAGAGAAATCATAGCATGCCACCTTCCATGGGAAATTAAAGATGGTTGAACAATAAATTTTTGGGAACACTCGTGGAATGACTACTTCTTGTTACTAAAGAGAGTTGATATAATAGAAGAAAAAAATACTAATTGTGGCATGGGTTCATAAATTTAAAGACTACATAGTCTTGAGAAGCTCTTATGATATTGAAGAAAGGAGATGGAATGATGGAAAGGATATGAGAGTTTTAAAACTTTAGGAGTCTATTTTGAAAGAGGAGTCACCAAACTAGAAAATATTTATTGAGGAATAATACATTACTTAAATGATTTTTTTTTGAAGATAAGAAACTACATTGTAAAATTGGGATATAAAGTGGTTGATTCATCCTTGCATCTAGTAGATTGGCCAATACATCTATATTATCATAAGTATTTTCTACCCAAATTAGAAACCTTTCTTGAATGAAAAATAAAAATAAAAATTCAACTAATGACAAATTTGTGAAACTTGGATTTATAGGCCCTTCAAATGCACTTTCTATGTAAAGGTGGACAAAATAATCAACCATTTAATAGTTAACTACCCTTTCACAACTAGATGTTGACAATATTTATGTCCTTAGTTTGGGTTAGGTAGGGGCTCTATGTGAACACCTTTTAGTAGTGTTCATATCATGGACCAACATCCAAAATCATTGTTTTCCTACTTATGGAAAGTGAGACCTTCATTACTCATTTGGGAAGCATGAAAATAGAGAAATAGGTGGATTTAATTCAAAAAAAAGAAGGATGAATAAATATTTAAGTTGAAGTAGAAAAAATAATTCAAGAATAGGTAATGTCAAGAAGAACAAGCCAAGGGAAGAAACATGAGAGGTTCACCTCCACAAATAATGAAATTTTAAAAAATTGGAAATGATTGAAATCCCCCTATTCATGGGATAGGTAGAGATAATGCTTCCATCAATCCATTCAATAAGAATTAAATGGAAATCCCCTCTAATAAGATGGTGGAAAATAAATTTTGATGGAGTGGCTAGGGAAAATCCTAAACTCTCAAGCATAGGTTGTATCATCTAGGATGAGAATAGAATATTAATTGCCACAACCTCAAAAAATATAAGAAGGGGTACAAACAATAAAGCAAAGTGTGCAATATTACTAGGTCTATAAATATAGGTTACATAATATTAATTTTGCACTAATAGAAGGAAATTCAATGATACCAATCAATGTGATTAGAAGAAAAGGATCCATGAGTTGAGAAATCATAAACATTATACAAAAGGTATGGTTGGTCTTATAAACCTTAAGAAGTAGAGAAGGAAATTAACTTGCCATTTTTTTAATAGAATAGGAAGATGAGATAATTATAGATGATAAATTCAATGTTTGGGTGAAGTTTGGACCATATATAATCTATGAATTCAATAACCTACAACAAGAAAGATGAAAGAGGATCATACCACTGAGGTGGTATGATGATAATATGTGGGAAGACAACCAACTTATAGTCATTATGACTTGTGATAAAGTCCAAGATTGAGTGATAGATTGGTAAGCTATTTTGATTTAATGAGGAAAATACTTAGAGGTGTTAAACACATTATGAGAAGGCACAAGCATAGGATTACCAAGCAAGACAAGCCAAGAAAAGAGTCCATTTTCCTTTTTTAATTTTTTTTTTTTGATAATTTCTCACCATTTATAGATTACAATTGATACGTATGTAATATTTTTCACAAAAAAGAGACAATTTTTTTCTTCGGGTTGATATAACGAAGTGAATGAAGAAAATGTTTAAGGTTAAAGTATAATCATTTGTGTAAGGCATTGCTGCTACAAAGTAAATACTAATATTGCATCAATGTTGTAGGGGTTCTTCTCAAGTTAGATGAAGACACATATGTGGTTTGATTGATAATTAAGTCGAGAGGCTTTTCCTACAATGGCATTCATCTGTGTATATAAAAACCTAAGATTAAATCTTGGATTAATAAATAATACTGTCCAAAATTTTCCAATTGCTGGGGCCCACTTTATGAAGCATACCTGTGAAACACTTTTTCTTACATGGTTCAAAAGATGTGTGGACCAATGAATTGTTTCTTCACCTAATTATTGACGAGCATCGCATTTTTGCAAAATACTCAATATTTTTCTTAACTATATGAAGTATAAGTAAACTCATTTAATTTATAATATAATCTACTATCTTAATTTTTTTTAATTTATAATTTATAATAAAATATTTATTATAATCAAAATAATTAATGATTTTTTTAATAATTAAATTATAATACTAAAAAGATAATTTGTTGTGTTTCAGTTTTGTTTATTGTCATAATAACCAATTAAAAATAGGATATTTGCTATTTATTAATTTATTAGATTTTTCAAATTTCTAGAGAGATTTATTATATTATAATATAATATATATAATTTTATTAAAAAATAGTTTAAAAAAACATTTAAAAAAGATATCTCTCGACTTATTATATAGAGATTATTTTAAATATATATGCTAGTATAATCCCTCGTTGAGCATAAGTTTCTAGAAGAGTAAGAATCTACATTGAATTATATAGTGCTAGGGAAATGATTATTTCCATAGAATGGCCCTTTGATAGTAGTGGGTGGAGTTGTAATAGGGGTAAGGATCCCCTTTTATCACTAGTAATGATAGGAAGGAGAGAAACAAGTTGAAAAAAAGTAGGTAAAGTCCTAAGGCTTCTTAAAGGATTTCAATAATTATAACTCTAGTGGATTTCAGCTAGAATTTTACATTGGAGGTTAGGGGGAGCATTCAAGTTTACAAGCAATCTTATGTCAACCAAAAAAAATTCTTATTTTGTTGTTGTTTTGTTCCTTATTTTTCTTACAGTCTTTTGTGATCAAATTCTAAAGAATTTCAATTAATTCCAAAAGGATGCTCATATTTCAAATTTGGTGAAGATCTAAGCTAATTTGGACAATTGTCTGGCAAAACTTTGCCTAGTAATTGGATCTGCATAACTTTCTTGATGTCCTGGATGCCTCTGTTTCGTTGCCAACTGCTAAGTCTTTATCCACTTGTGGAAATTTCTATGCAAATGGTATAAATATCACTACCCTTCGTATTCCCACAAATCCCTATGGAACTTATTCCTCCACTTTCCCTTCAAAGGTAAATTCCCGTGGAACCTTTATTTGATATTTGATACTCTAGGTACCCCTCAAAATTTTGTCAGGTCCTGATGACCTATATTTTCCTATAACTTTTGTGGGAAAAAGTTTCATGTAGACTTTTAGGAATATTCGGTTCACCTCAAATTCTCACAACATATGGTTCCTTGTCGAATCTCTCAAAATCTAGACGGTTCTTGTTTCCTTGTAGACTTGAAGAAATAAGAAACTTCATAAGCAAAGGGCACATATACCTTACCACCTTGTCTTTTTGCAAATGTCCTAATGGATTCAATTTCTTCACAATGTCCTTCATATGCATGTTTCTTTGCTTTACTGACTAAGGGACAATTTGTGCAAACTTTCTTTGTGGCAATGTATACATCCTGAGACCCCACAAATTTACGCAATGTATTGATGAACTTTTTTCTCACGTGGCAAAAGAAGGATGAGTTTTATAAGTGACGATGAAGCATCCTAAACTGCCTCAGGTTTTTGCAACATCAAGAAGGTCACTAGGGTAAAGGATCGAGTACTTGAGCATGTTCTAATAGTTGTGATAGCATTTGTTTATATAATGCCTAATATTTTTAACAATATTAGATCAATAGTTGTGACTTTAAAGTTGTTAGTGTTGATGATGACTATCCATAATTAAATGAAATGTATTCCTTTGATCTAAAAAGCAACAAATCATGTGATGCCACATCAATGTACCAATAAAACATGATGTATCTATGCACAAGTATTAGTCTCACTTTTTTTGGGCCTTTTTGGACACCTTGACAAAAACCATGCTGATGCGGCATCATATTTGATGATGTGGCCCTGAAAGCTTAGTTATAAGCAAGGGACTTGCCAAGCTACTATAAAAAAATGGGAGTGATTTGAAATTTCCATGTAGGATTTTGAGAAGAACGAAGTTAGGGCGTTCAACTACTGGGTCATTTCCACTATGTTTTTTACCTAACCAACAAAAAGGTCTTAGAAATGCTTATAACAGCCTCCAGAACAGATCCCATTAGTCGATAAGAGCTTGACATGTGTCCTTCATGATAGATGGTGGGCTGGTCATGAATGTCATGCTTATAAGGTGATATTTGAATCATTTGGAGCTACATTATTTAAAAGAGTTTGAAGCTTATAGACTGAAGAAGACTCCAATGTGGATATTTCAATGTGAGGGTTGTGGAATCCGTCTCTTTTAGTGCATATATGTTGTAAGGATTTGAAGCCACAACATGTAAGAAGGCATATACAAATGCATGTTGTAATACTCCTATTGTAAAAATTATTTACATGTAATGAAGTGATATTTTTTTGTTAGTTGTCAAAGTTTCATTATGCTACCTAGTTTAGTAGCCTGTTAAAGACCTTGAATCTTGACTTGCACCAAGTGGTATAAGAGTCAAGTTAAATCCTTAAGACTATAGAAGTGTTGATCAAGGGATTCTAAGGAGATTGTTGTAGGATGAGTGAAGAGGAAGAACTTGCAATTGTAGAGGGTTTGAAAAATATGGCACACAAAGGAAGAGGTAGGCTACCATCCCACAAGCTAGAGACATATATATAGTAGAGATGTTGAGAGGAACCACATATTAGAATGGATGTCATAGAGAGGCCACAACATAGAGGAGTGCTTTTAGATGATGTGAGTGATAAAGAATAAGTTAGTGAAGGATAAGTAGAAGACAAAGTAGATGAACCAAAAAGGAGGTTTTTGAGTGCAATAACCAAAATAGCCAACAAACCTAAAGTAGACCCACCAATATATCATGGTAAACTAAATATAAAGGAGTTGATAGACTATAGTTTAGAGATGGATAAATATTTTTAGTTGGAATCCATTGAAGATCCTAAGAGGTGAAGCTTGCAACTATCAGATTGAAGGGACATGCATCTCTATGTTGGGATCATGTGCAAGTTGAGAGATAGAGGAAAGGAAAGGAAAAGATTAAGACTTAGGAGAGAATGGTCACTAAGTTGAAGGAAAAGTTCTTACCAATAGACCACCAAATCACCATGTTTAAGAAGTTGCAGAACCTCAAATAGAAGGAGAAAAGTGTGCAATATTACACAGAGGAGTTTTATAGACTAAATATTAGAGCTAGATACATTGAAGATAATGTTGAGAAAGTATATAGGTATGTAAATGGATTACATTATTCTATCCAAGATGAGATTGGTATGGTAAGAATTACCAGTGTAGAAGAATCCTATTTATTTGCACAGAAGGCAAAAGAAAATATTTCAAGAAGATAGAATAGTTCGAGTGGAAGAGGTTTATCCTCAAGAGGAAGAGGGCAATAAAATCTTAGACACGGTTATTAGGATAAGCAAGGAGAAAACAATACTTCTCTAACCAATACCCAAGGAGGTAGATGAAGAGGTGATTACTCTAGAGGCAAAGGAAACTTTGGAAGGAGAAGAGGATTCAGTGGAGCATGTTTCAAGTGAGAAGAGGTTGGACATAGAGCATTTGAATATTCTCACTCCTTGGAACTCTAAAACTTCTACTAAAAGACAATTTTAGCCTTGAAACCTTAATGGGCTGTGTTGTTCCACCTACCTTATTTTCATGGTGAGACATTTCAACAACCAAAATGAATTCATGTGGTCCCTAAAGGATGTAGCTATTTTGATGATACAACCCATGCGCTAGCATGCCATGACCAAAAATATAATATTGGAAGATTAATTGCAGATCATCTGGGAATGTTCTCTTATGCCTCCCTAGTATAAGTTAGCACATTTGGTCATGAATTTAAGCGTGAATCATGAAGGAATGATTCCCAAGAGTTATATTTTTCCTTTGTGGAGTACAATTCAAATGATTTGTGAAGTTATCACATGTATCATGGCCCTCTTTTGTTGGTCACAAATCTTTAGGAGTCCCTTGCATCTTGGACCTTCTCGCCTTCAAATACTTCCAATGTGAGAACTATGTATGAGTTCTTTCCATATTTTAGGGGTTGGTCATTTTTTTTCTTTTCACAACACCATAGTGTAGAGGGTATTCTAGGGTTTCAATAGCTATATATTCATTCATCATCAAGGTAATATATTTCAAAACTTTTAAAGTAATAGTTGATTAAAGTAAATACCTGTAACCTTGTGTCTCTTTGGCTAGTTGTAGATATTTTGGTGAATTTCAAGTAAAGAGTTGTATAATAGGATTCTACTTGTTTATAGTTCTCCCTCACCACATTTATTGGTGTGATTATAATATGAACATGATACATGTCACAACATTTTAATTTTGTAAATTATATATGTATTGGTTAATTTATTGTGACATAATTATTTACATGTTTGGAGAAGGATTATTAAGTATACTTGATTGATCAATATCATACCTCTCATTTCATTTATTATGTGTTATTTGTATGAATTAATGTGACTCTATGACCCACATAAGGTGCCAATCTTGAAATTTTGATCATCCACATAATTAAAATGAATAAATAATTCACTAGTAGTATAGGAGCAGGAAGTAGAGTTCTATGCAATTCAAGACTTGTTACACTGAAGGATATATCTATAAATTTCATATTTTTTATCAACTATATAAGATGTTATATGTAGCTAGCTTGTCTTCAACTTAATGACAACATTTGGGGTTGAGTGTACAATGGGTGTAATTATTGATTGTGTTTCCACATTACATGTTAGTTGATGTAGAAGCCTATTAAGGACACCTTTACAAATATCCCTCCCAAGTTTAAGTTGAAATCAAAGTGTAGGAGAGAACACACACTCTTTTTTGTTATCCTTGAAACCACTATATTATGTTGATGATTTCTTGTCACCCTCATGAGTAACAACCCTTGGTCTTGATGGTAAAACTATGTTCTAGGATTGTGGACCTACATTTTTGGAAAGTAACATATTCTTTCACATAGATGCATACACGTTGATCCCACCAAAATAAAAGTGCATCAATGCACCGTCTCCAAGCATCTAACATGGGATTTTCTCCTTCCTAGGCTAGTTAGAAGTTATCTAACATTTCATTCCAATATTACCTTGAAGATCCATCTAAATAAAAAAATGAAGGAAAATAAAATCATGTAGGTAAAATATTTCTAAGACACCTTCAACATTATTAAGATTTTTTTTTTCTTCCCATGCTCATTGAAATAAGATCACCCTAGAATCTTGTATTTGAGGCCAAATAGTGTTTTGATAGCTTGTAGGTTGACCCAAAAGGATGATGAGAAAAATATAGGGTAATTTATTTTATTAGTCAAGCACCCTTTAGAGTATGAGAAGAACTTACATGGGGTGAAAGAGAGTTTTTCACCATTATCTTCACCATAAAAAAATATGTCTTGATTCAAGAGACATGTGTATACTTTGATACAACCTTTGAATACTTTCCTCAATTAACCCATGTTATCCAAGGGAGATGGGAATTTTGGTACATCGATTAGTGAGTTTGAGTTGACATATACTTGAATCAAAATTATTATGGGACAACTGAATGTTGATTGGTTTACAAAAAATCTAATTCTTAAAGATGAACCCATGAATGAAGGTTTCCCTAATGTAGTAGTTTATTTTATATTGAGTCCTTACCTCTCATTTATTCATCATGGTACTTGTTAGGCCTATTATCACCCATTTTAAATCTTAGTTTACCTTCAAGGCTTATGGTTTTTCTTCTTTTGTTTGGGCTCCACTTTTTGGGAACTTAGTTCATAAATAAACTTGTTGCCTTTCCTCTATGTTGGCCTCTACTTATATGATTACTTTCCCTTCTTTGGTATATTTTATATCCATGGAGGTAGAACTTGTGGGAGTGGAGGATCTATAATTTGAATATGGTGATTTGGTTTCCAATATTTCCTTTCATAATCTCTCTCACACTTACAATGAGAGAAAGAAAGGAGTTATTATTCTAAAAGCCTCGAGTGGTTCAACTTTAACTTGATCTACCCCCTTTAGGTGGTAGCTCTTAGGGTTGTGAATGTTGATCTATCCTATTAGGCTTCAAATGATGATGGTCTAGGAGGGATGGGTGTTGCAATGTTTTCTAAAACCCTTAATAGTGATGAATCATTGAATTTGTGAAAGGTTTTTTGAAAATTTGCAAGTCAAGATTTTGTAAAGAAAGACAATTAGGAAAAAAAGGGAAAACCATTTGCTTAAAATTAATTTCAATTCAATGATAAAGTGGTTAAAAGGAAGATACCTTAAAATGTCATACCTTAGTTTGTAATTTTATTGCATTTTGGCTAAATTTGAAGATCTTTTATGAGCGGGGTTCAGAGGTCTTGAATTCTTAGTTTATGCTCAACATTTATTTATTATCTATATAAATTAAAGAATGATAGTAAAACAATTATTAATTTGGGTCCATATTTTTAAGATGGTTACTTGTTGATATTTAAACCATGGTATTCTTCTTTTGGTCCATTGTGTTGGCATATGGCTTTGGGATATTTTTTTTGGTTGCTATTGTTGTCATTGATGGCAATTGGAGTCAGTAGTGTGGTCCGTAGTTTAGAACTAGCTCATACCGACAGGAAAAGTAGAAGACAACATTCTACCGACAGAAAGCAGAAAGAACAGTGTATCCGGTTGGTAAGTTGGTTTTGAATTATTCACCGGATCATTATTTTGTTGTGTGGATCCCTAGGGAAGCTTGTCAAGCATGTATGTTACCTAATTGGTAAGTTTTGTAATGTTGCATTGATCAGTATACGAGTTTGTAGATTCGGTAGAATGATTTATTGTTTATTTTATCATTGTGGCCGACCCAATGTATATAGCATGTCATGAATGTATAAGGAGTAGTTGTTTCAACTATTTGTTGTGTTGGGAATTTTGATTTGGTTCCCTACTATAATCTAGCCGACTTTTGTGGGTATGCATTGATTCTAATTGGTGATTTGAGCTGACATGTGGAATAATATTATATTTTGCTTGAAGCTGACATATAGTAATGAAATCCTTGTTAGCAAATATATAAATGAGATCGGTAATTCATTTTGAACGTATGGTATGAAATGGTGAGGAAGTATGTGAGCGAAAAAGTGCAGAGTAGTTGTATGACCTAATATCAGAAGATCTGTCTATGCAGCAGAAGGGTTTTTGTGTAGGAAAGCAGAGCAGAGCAGAAGTGTGAATTGGTCAAAAGGTCCATAATCTATTTTATGTGCCTCATTGGAACTAAATCCAAGCATTTGTAGATGCTATATTCTCAATTCAACATTTTGTTGTAATCTCAAATATTTTGTAAGGCAGTGAGCCTTCCTTATTTTGAGTAGTGAGCTCTAGGCAGTGTGCCTGAATGCAAGTGCATTCCCTTTTGATTCTACTTTTAACATAGTATACTTGTGGACTAATCTCCACTGTGGTTTTTCCCCTAACAGGGTTTCCACGTAAAAATCTTGGTGTTATGGTGCTCACATTGTCTCTTAATGTGTGTGCATGTTTCCTTTTGTTTATATGATGTGGATGCTGTTAAAGTTTAATATTGTTGTTGATAGTTTTGATTTGAAATTCAAATATTGTGGAACACTGATTCACCCTCCCACCCCCTCTCAGTGTTCCTAGTGTCCAACACATTGCATATTTATTTTTCCTTAATTCTTGTTTGATGCATCTTTCATATTTACCTACGTAATTTTGGAGTGTAAGGTCTAAGAGATATAGAAAAATCCTTTAAAAAGTTTTTGGATGAGTCTCTAGAAATTTATAACTACTCCTAAACTACTTTTTGTACAAGTTTGTGTTGAATTAAATTTGGATAAAGGGCTACAAGAAACCATTACTTTCAAGAAGGATGGTAGATATTGGTCAAAAATTCTAGATGATGTTAAATTTCCTTAAAAGTGCCATGGTTTTTTATTATGGTCAATTTGATTCTTAATGTTCAAAGAGGTTCTCTATTTCGACTAAAGATTCCAAAAGAGTCTTCTTGAAAAGTGACTAGGTGGTAGGGGGCCAAAGAAAACCATTGTAGAATTTCTCTAATTGAGGTCAAGGCCACTTCTCTACCTTTTTCACTAAAAGGGGTCAAAGGATGATTTTATATTAAGGGATTTGAAAGAATTAAAGGAAAATATTTTCTATTGAAAAATCACCTTGTTTGCATTCAAAAATTAACAACTTAAATGATTAACCATATTCTTTGCTTAAAAAGGTTTTAGCAGATGATGCAACTCTACCCAAAACTCTAAGAGAAGTTGATCAACCTCCCTTGATCACTAAGGTTGAGAAATATTTTTCTTCAAATGTTTTAGAGGGGTTGTTAGGGCGGCATAAGGATGATTATCTAAATATAAATTTAAAAAATGTGGATAGTGATTTAGAAACAAGAAAATTTCCTCTAGAAAAGGGAATAATCATTATAAGATTCCTCATTCTCAAGTGAGAAAGGGTTAGTTGAGTCATTGGGATGATTTTAATTTCAAGGTGTAGGAGGAGGTTTAAGGTTCAAAACTTGATTACACAAGCTATCATCTTTGTTGGGATGTAATGTTTATTTGAAAGTCAATTTAATGGGAGAGGGACCTACTTCCCTCAACTTACCTATAAAGAATAAATAAATAAAGTGATATCTATTTTATTAATTAAGTTGATGCACATTATTTTCTTATCAATACTTAGGATTTCACTCTTAATCTTTCTATGCAATTGAACTGGAAATTGAAACTATGGTACAATGCTTGTTTTAACTGTTTTTAGTAAATTGTCATTCAAAAATATTAGTTTTAAAAAAAAATTCATCCAAAAAATAAAAACATAGACATATTTATTTATCTTAACATAAGCGACTTTTTTTTATTGGAATAGAGAAGCTTGCATGCTAAAATAAATAATTAAAAAAAATTACATGCCTAATGAATATAAATTGTATCTTAAAAGAAATTAAAATTAAAACCATTCCCTTTGTTTTGCTATTCATACATAATTTAGAAAAAGAAAAAGCCATTTTAAATCATAGGTGCTACCATTTAAGTATCATTTTCAAATTAGAGCTTTAAACTTAGACACAAGGGAACAAGTGGCTAGTCTAGGCTTGGCCTCTCTCCAACCCAATGGACATACTTTCCCAACCATTTAGAAGAGGACCATGATTGCCTCGTCATTAATTTTTATGTATGTTTTGCATCTTGTGTTGGAAGTCAAATTGGCTCATTCATTTTATTGACATTAAAATTTGGTATGCATCAATAGGAAAGGGTATGCATTTTTCATTTACATGTGTTTTTATTTAAAGTCTATGGGCTTAAAATTTAGTCACGATGCCAATTTTGCAATCATAGGAGTCGCTGAAAATTATTTTGTCATTATGTTTCCTCTACTCATGCAAATCAACTAGTTTAAGCAATTTAAAGCCTAGGTTTTGGACAATATTTCTTGATGTATGTGTGTATATGTTCTTCATATATATATGTATATGCTGTGTGTAAATGTGTATATACACGTTTTCTATATATGTATATTTTATTGGTAAGAAAAAGCTTAAGTAGATGTTTGTGGTTGTTCAGAATGAAAAAAACCCTTCCACTATGAGAGGCTTTCAAGAATGAGAGGCTTTCAAGAAGGCATTCTATAATCTTGACATCAACCAATATGATATTTTTCATGCCTTCATTGCTAATCTCATGTTGCTCCAAATTAACAATCTTGTTATTCCTTATATTGTTAACAACAATACATCTTAGTTAAAAATTTACATGACCTTCAAGAAACTTTTATATGAAAGATAATTTCATTAATGTTAGAATCCATCATTACTTGAAAAATATTATAATAATTTAGATTATTTCCTTCTCGTCATGCATTTAGCAATTTCCAAGATTCATTGGACTTAGATGAAATTGAGACTATTGAGGTATTTTTTAGGGATTTAAAAAAATAGAAGTGTTTCAATTGATCATATAAAATGAAATGTTGAAAAGTAAAATAGAAAATTCCCCTATTTAAGAATTGATATTGGCTTTATCAAGAATGTATTAGAACTAGTTAGATGATTTGGGACAATACCTGTCACTTCCTTCTACATTGATTTAAATTTATTGAAGTGATTAGGTTGATATATCCTTTTCACAAAGAGTAAATTGTGATAATGTTATTTGTTATACCTTAGAATTCTTTCAAACACTACATATTATGTTAGATAATTGAAGGCTATAGTGGATGTGTGTTAAATGATCCCATCAACCATAATTAGTCATCATAAATTATTTAAAACTATTTTTTATTCATGCCAAGGTTCCTAGTTTGAAGCATTGTAAATCATTGCATGGCATGCAAGGTGAGTTGAAAGGGCCAAGTGACAAACAAAAGACTCACAACTTGAACAAGATCCGATTGATAGGTTGTATAGCAAAGGGATGGGTTTGAGTCCTGTTGACGGGTGTTTTATGACCACACCAACACAAAATAAAGTTTCCAACGGTCACTCTATCCTCTCTTGATCAAAATCTCATGCATGCTAAGATTGTGAAAGATCATGCATTCAACTCTAAGGTTCCTTTTATGCAGTGGATGTAGACTCAGTTGGAGCAATGTGATTTGCTGGTATCTCAAGGGGGACTTACGTAATTGTTCAACTGAAGATCAAAGAGAAAGGGTTTTTCACAAGATTCGAGAGATTTATCAGTGAAGTTCAAGTTTCCTAAACTAACCAGAAAATATGAAATTTGAATGGTTGTAGGGATTAGAAAATGCTATGATCTATCCTAGGCACGGGACGTGAGTATCAATTTCACAAACTTCAACCAAGTTATGCTTTGCCTTACCTTGGACAACTTCCATAGAACCGGTGCAATCTTCAAAGGTGTAACTAAAGGTATTCAAATCACAATTTAACATGAAGATACCATCACAACGATGCATGCCAACATATAAATCATAATTGAAGTTAAGTCCAAACTATTCCAGTTGACCACGCAAGGCCAACTCACCATCAATGAGCCCACTAGTGGTATGGATTAATAAAGCTTGCTTAATTCAACCACCAAATTCCACAACTATCTACTTGCATGAATTAAAATCTACTTTACTCTATTTAAGCTCTACTTTAAGATTCTATGTGAATTGGAAGGACGAAGAAATCTTGCTAGCTACCCACAATAAAAGATGAAACCACAAGCAATGATAACTCTTTTTATTATAGGAGTGTTCACAACAATCTCTTACAAAGCATTCAATTTGAAAAATTTCCTTCCTCTTCAATCTCTGCTATGCTATCAATCTATGCTCTCTATTCCTCTATGTCTACCAATTCCTAGTTGTCTCTCTATCTTCCTATATTCTAATCTATGATGTACAAATGAGGGTGGATGCCCCTTTTATAGTTGGCCAATTCCAATGGACAACTCATATTCAATTACAATGAAGGGCCCAGATTGAGCCACATAAGCCCTAGTCAAGATTTTTCCCTAAAAACTGCCAGAAAGTGGAGTGGGGTAATAAATGAGCACAAAATGTCCACTCTCTCCCTTTGACCACTATGAGAATTTAATGCCCACTATCCTCAAGAAGATTCACATCCAGAAATGTGTTCCCATTGTCCTTCTCTTTGACTGCAAACTCGATCAATCCGATCATCTCAGCCTCTACTTCTTGAACTGATATGGCAAGCATGTTCTCAATCTAAACTTCCAAGACAACCACTTCTTTCTCCTGTTTGATGGTGATTTTCCTCCTTGTTGCCACTGTATCTTGGGTTGTGCAAAGTATGTTGGAGAACATTTTCTGGGTCATTGAAGGACTTCACACTTGAGAAGAATTTCTTTATTTTGTTCTTCAATCCATTCCGTTGTCACTCTTTAATATTGAAGTTTTTTGTCATCCCCCCTCCTTAGCCTTGAGAACATTTTAGTGCTTGAGGATGATGTTTAACGCTTGGGCCTTCATCTTTTCCTCAATTCCTATTCTTGAAGGATTTTCTTGTCCTGGACTCGACCATTTCTTTCTTGCCACCTACCTAACCTGAGTTGGGTGCATTTAGATTCTTGTGGAGGAATTTCAACACTTAGTTGTTTCTTCCAACATCTACCTTCATGGTTTGGGGGTGAATGAGACATCGTGGAGGAATTTCGAACATGTAACCTTTCTCTTTCCAAGGTTGTAATATTGTCCTAGAGTACTTGCTCCATCAGCTCAAGTCATCATGCTTTGGTCTCGGTGTTCATCATTCCTCCTTGGGGCGCATTTGGAGGTTGTTGTGCTAAGGCACATTTAGAAGGTGTTGCTTCATTTTTTCCTTAGACAAATTTCTTCATCTTGGGGCTTGCTTCTCTTGTGCTTACCATCTTGTTTTCTCCTTGTGCTAGGTGCACTTGAATAGGTGATGTCATTTATGCCTTAGAATATTCATTTCACCTCTTGAGGGTGCATTTAGGAGTGTCTTCTTCCACTTCTTATGACTTAGAAAAATTTTCAAACCTTCTACTCATGATGGGTACATATGAGGGGTGGTCCTTCCATTTCTATTGCCATCGAAAAAATTTCAAACCTCCTGTCTACCTTGGGCGCATATGAGGGGTTGTAGTTCCATTTTCATTGCCTTAGGAAATTTTCACACCTTCTTCCTCTTCTAGGGCACATATGACCCCTTGTGCTTTTGTTTATGCCTTAGAAAATATTTCCACTTGAGCATCCTAGGGCACATTTGAGGGGTTGTAGTTTCATTTTCCAACCTTAGAGAATCTTCATATCGTCACACTACCTTGGGCGCATTTACCACCTTGTTGCTCCATTTTCTTGCTTTAGACAATTTCTTAGCCAACATGTTCTTCCTTGGGCACATTTGGAGGGATCTACTTCCACTTTCATGACTTAGAAAATCTTTTTGCCACCATATTATCCCCTTCCTACCTTGGGCGCATATGACCCCTTGCACTTTCATTTTCAATGCCTTAGAAAAATTTCTCCAACTTGAGAGCGCATTTAAGGGGGGTCAACTTGGGTGCATTTGACAAGGTCAACTTCCATTTTTCATGACTTGGAATTTTTTTATCTTATCCCTCCCTAGCATCTTGGGCGCATATGAAGGGGCCCACTACCATTTCTTTGCCCATTTTCCTCATTTAGGGCGCATATCCACCTATGAGGGATAAGTTTTGACACCCAAGAAGTTTCAACCACTTAGTCAATTTTGCTCTATCTGCCCTTGTTTTCTATTTATAGTAACTCCTTGATTCTCAAACTTCTACAACTCCTCTTGACTTGGTATTTGTTCCACGTGATCCTCGTGACCTAACTGGCCTATTCACACTTGCCTTTTGCGCTCACTTGCTATTTTTGGCCCTGTTCTTGAAGCGATTTACTATAAATAGTAAGTATGCAAAATGCGCTCATATTTTACCAGTAGACTCCTTGAAGGATGTTGATTGCAATGGGATACATCCTTTTTTCATTTTTCTCAAGTTTTACCCCTCATTTTAGGCACCAAAGTTGGAAACCCTAATTTCACTTGTATGTCCCTCAACTGACCTCAGTTCAACTTCCTTTATGTTCTGAACTGCTCTGCTCCTAAAACTGAAGATTTGGGACTGTTGAAGTGAACTTGCTAAAAATAGTAAGTGCCTGAAAAAGTGATCAACTAATTGTTGGACGTGGTTGCATGTCATATTGCCTAAGAGATCTCAAAAAACCTAGAAAACTGGTCTACATGAGGGTACCTGCTAAGAATAGAAAGTCATCACTTTGACTTGCATGTTATACCATCGTGAAGCTCTCAAAAAACCCAGAAAGACTATCCTGACATGCATTGAAAAATCATACATGCAAACCCTAAAAATTGCTCCCAAAGCCAGAACTACTAAAAATAGAAAGTCATTAGAATTTGCTCAAATTTTGTAGGCCAGTAGCTTGAAGGGCTCTAAACATGGTGAAGCAGTTAGAATTTCAAAAGTCCTAAGAAAAGGTCCCAAATTGAGTACTTACTAAAAATAGTAAGTTGTCAAAACTCAACGAAAATTTAATGGGAACCTACCTGAAGCCTCTTGATTGCGATGTCAAGCCCATATTTTAGTTTTCCAACTTAATTTGACCTCAAATTAGCCGAAAGAATGAGAACCCTAATATGTCAAAATGCACTTCATACTTAGCCAACATTTCAAATTAGGCCAAAAGATAGGTACATCCCCAGAAAGACAGAAGGAACTGAGAGAGACAGCCCCAAAACAACCCAAAACCAAAGCCAAAAGCCCTGAATGGGACAAAATTTAGGGGGTCCCCATTTTGAATGGGGTGATGTGTGAAAAGGTCACAACAAGTCCCAAGGGTCTTGACCTTTGTATTCATATCTAATTGATAAGAGAAAGATTGATTCTTAGTTGTAACTTTTTATTCATTTCATTCTAGACAAGGCCTAGTATTGGCACAACCAAATTTATGAAAAGCTTCTCAATACATACCATTCATTGCCTAGATTTTTCTTTATATGTTACAAAAGTGCTTGGTTTTATTTTATGTCTATAC